>JAPZAG010003529.1:0-10112 GCA_027475135.1 Bactrocera correcta | reverse complement strand
TTGCATTGCAACCGGGTGCCGAACCCATAGTACGGCAGAGGTTTTAGATGGGCCTCGAACCCTACCAAGGTTGTTAGTGTGTCCATTCCACACTGCCAATTGGTACTGAAAACGCCTGGCATTTTCAGGGCGCTGATCAACGCATTGATTTGATCCGTTGTACTTTTGAGTACCGTGTAGTAAGGCTGTCATTAGCAGGTACCTACGCAAAACATTCCGGTTGGTTAGTTGTATCACAACATGATCGCTTTTTTTTTTTTGAACATTTCGATCCGGATACAGCCAAGTAGCTTCAGGAATTTTATTGTGCTGGGATCTAGTACAACAGGCCACCATACTTCGGACCCCGGCGAAGTCGCTTTACCACAACAAATTTGCAGAGGTTCTGGCATGGAGGCTGAATTTTCCGACTGTTGTAACAAAAATGCCTTCCACCCTGGCGTTGAAATCGCCAAGAATAATTTTTACATCGTGGCAGGGTAATTGTCATAAGCGTAATCCAGACGCTCCTAAGAAATATTCTGATGAGGATTTTGGCTAGATGTTGATTCACCGAAGTGAATGCCAGGACATGAAAAAATTGGGCTCCTTTATATGACTGTCACAAGGACCTACTTGCCTTCGTTCTTGTCACGACCGTCGCAATTCTTGGAGGACATCAACCAGTTGTGCATCGTCATCTTCACCATTTAGGAACCGAAAGCAAAATGAGGTCTTTTCGTGGGGTCTTTCATCTGTGGCTGCTGTTTCTTTTTCATTGGACGTGATTTATTCGTGGCGGGTCCCAAATCCAGAGCACAATAGCGAGCCGCTTGTTTCAAGACTGACGCCCGCTCACAGCCGCACCTCTGGTGAACAGACGTTGCAATTAGACTTCTTGTCTTACACATTGGTCAATAAATATGGTATGCATTTCAAATGAAGATCAAAAATTATTACTTATTATTAAAATACTTAATGTATTTGGGCGAAAGTTCTTACACGCTATTTATTACTTTTAATGCACGACACATTACTCTCAGAAGCGATTATAACTGAATTGTAATAATAAATTTCACAAAATTAGCCATATTTTCGGTAAATAGTCAGTCTTAGTCACTATGGTACATATATTCTGTAACTGGAGGTGAGAGTTTATAAACAAATTAAGAAACGAAAATAATTTGTAATAGAACTTCTGTTACCCGTATATTCGTTGGAACCTACTTTTAAATTTAGTTTGTAGTTAATTTACAAAATTTTTGTTTAGAAATATTGCTGCAAGGGAGTTAGCGGGCAATAAAGCCTCAAATATCGCCACAAGTTATGATTTTTAGACTGAAAATGCTATCCAATTGCAGTGTTAAATGTTCGAGGGAAAAATGCGAAATTGAAATTACATTTTTTCTGTTGCAGTTGTAGTGGTTTGTGATTAGTGCAATATTTGGCCAACGCAACCCAGGATTTATTACGAAATGATAATAGTAACAAAACACCTCCGCTTTGCGCATATCTAATTGGAGTTTTAATTAGATGAGGATTTGTGCAAACTGCAGTAGCAACAAAATCCTGTCCATGCATTCTCACAACCGGCTCACAACATAAATCATTATTAAATACACCTACACTTGCACACGATTTTCTTTGTATATAAATATACTATAATACTTATACAGAAATAAATTAAATGTAATTCACAATTCAGCAGGAAAATTAAAGAAAAAATGATAATAATATGAACAACAATATTTTGGCGCTTATTTTATTTAATTAAGACTAAATTGTTTTGTATCCGATAAAGCTTTTGTGAATTTTTAGGAACCTTTCATCGTTAGCTTAACTACAATCCAATTTGATTTCTTATAATTTAACTTTTTAAACTTTTGCATGATTTGGACTCACACACTCAAGCAGAATGTGAGTTTCAAGCTAAAACGTTCTGAAAAGTGAGCCCGCTAAAGAGCTTACTGCGCATATCTAATAATAAAACTACACACTCCGTATGATGAAAACTTGTGAAATTGGATTATACCCCATAGGTTAGCATTAGAGTTATTACAAAGACGCTCGAGATCTCTCGCGAGTTCGTTCGAATGATTTTGGTGGATATATGGAGTATGAACGCTCGACTTGTCTTGATAATCCTGTTTTCTTTTTTCAAAAAGAGCAGCTTAAACATATCCCTTTGGACATGTCTGATCGTGCGAATTCCGATCCCACATTCATGGACAGCATTATGACTGCCGATGGACAAGGGTTTAAATTATTATTGAAATGGAGGGTAAAAAACGGGCCGAATCCAAAAAAACATGCCAAAGCCGCTAAATAGTCGTGGTTTGGTGCGTCAAGAGTTTTTTCTGGATGGACAGACGGCAAATAAAGAGTTCTATTTGGTCGCATTGAGACGTTTGCGTGAGGACATTGGTCGAAAACGGCCGGAATTGTAGAAGAAGAATTCATTTGATTCATTCTCCAGATTTAGCTCCATGCGACTTATTCTTGCTCCCGAAACTGCAATTAAAAGTGTTTAGAAAACTAGAACAATCGTTGGCATTAGTGTTTTATATCTGATAGGGATTACTTTAAAGGTGACAAAATAAATGTTGATGAATAATTAAATATTTTGTGTTTTATTTAAAATTTTCGGGTACTTTCAAAATGTAAGTTTAATTAAATTGTTAATTTAAAAAAATGGTTCTGTATGAATACGATATATTCGACTATTATTTCCATGTCTTCCATATGCTTTAGTCATTTTTTGTGAGTTTAAATTAACTGATAGATAGAAATAATTCAATACGGATATGTAACCATTTTCCAGTTTTCAGACATAACTCAGATTTGATCCCAAGTCACTTTCACTATAAAAATTTGTTTGCGTAGATATATGCATATTATATCATGAATCAAGGCTCAAGACATTCTGCTTTTCATAATCTGATCATTATTATATTGAATACCTTTTAAATTTCTTAGGCAAAAGGTAAACATCAGATCTACGTGATTTAAACTAACAGCAAGAACACTTCGTTAACTTTGGTTTCGCCGAAGCTATAACACCCTTCTAAAATACAAAAGATTAGTCACAATTGTATTGATTGGATTCGGTCTGTTTATATGGAAGTTATATGCTATAATGGTCCGATCTATACAATTTCTACTTGAAACAGTTTTACACACAAGCACGTGATTCCAATCCGTCTGTTTGACAGCTATATGCTTTAGGCGTCCGATATAATCAGTTCCGAAAAATGAACAGCTTCTTGGAGATAAAACGCCCTGTTCAAAACTCTATATCTATATCAATAAAACTGATTGATAAGTTCGTATATACACTACTATGAGAAAAAAAAAAAAAACTTCGTTTATAATTTTAAAATCCTTGACTTATCTTTCAAAGTCTATATTGATCCCCTCGAAGAAATACACATTGGCCCCAATATACTTGTACCAACGTTTTGTTCAATTCTCGAAAGATACCGGGGGCGGTCGATTGAGTTTGCTGAATAACTAGAAGCCACACCGAGCTAAATCAACCTAACACGGTCGTTAAGGCACGACATTGTTTGAAAATTCAGCGAAAAACTCAGTGCGGTATGAAACTTTGAATTTTTTTTGCTGTATTTTTTTGAACACTGATTCTTATATAAAATTGGACGAGGAATCGAATGGAAAAGTCAATTTAAAAAAAAAAAAAATTGGGGGAAAAGCACAAAAGACGTTATTTTTGGAAAAGAAATTTTTTTTTTTGGATTTTGAAATTTTTTTTGGGCTTTTAAAAATATTTTTATCAGAAAGCTGCGGTTTTTTTACATAAAATTGGATATATTAAAAACTTTTTTCACTCAATTTTGAGGTCGTTAAAAAATAAAAGAAATAGAATTTTTTGTTTGATCTCAATTTGAAGTGCGCGCCAAAAAACAATGGAGCAACTTTGACCACTAAAAAGTTAACAGATATTCTTATTTTGGTCTATATTATAATATTCCAAAGTTTGGTCAAAATCGGAGAACCATGGGTACAAAACCATGTCGCCAATTGATAGAATGGCCCATATATGTATATGTATGTATATATATATTATAGTCGTAGTCTTCGATATTTCCTTCTCTGCTTTACAAATTTTTTAGCATTCTTTATATGTGCTGTTTAGCGTATAAAATGCTCAGAAGCACTAATTCACAAGGCAAAGTGTGCAGCGTTGGTGAAAAAATGTTTTGACAGTTTCCTCTGCGAACATGTTGTTTATGCTTAAGCACTTCTAAAGCATACATGTTTTTGAAAAGGCCTTTGCTATCCGTCGAGTGAAATTTGAATTATAACCAACAGTTTACATACCTATGTATCAAGTAGTAGAACATGTTTGTATAGGAAATAGTTTTACTGTATTTGAAAAACTTATAGTCAAACAATCAAACTTTTCGTTAGA
The DNA here is from genome assembly GCA_027475135.1 of Bactrocera correcta. Classification (NCBI taxonomy): domain Eukaryota; kingdom Metazoa; phylum Arthropoda; class Insecta; order Diptera; family Tephritidae; genus Bactrocera; species Bactrocera correcta. The sequence continues at coordinate 5,704 of JAPZAG010003529.1, read as the reverse complement.
TGGTTACCATGGTTTGTTGGTTGAGTTCGGTGTTGCCATCCTCATATTAATAAATACTACAAAAAAAGTTTATTTTAAAAACGCATTGTTAACAATTTCGCATTGGTTGTAAAATATTACTGTTAGCGCACTTTATTGGATTGAGTTATATCTAGTATTTTCTTTTTTGCGAAATGTTTAGTTGTTTACTATCACTGAATGTTTCGTGAAGGCAACTTTTGTTTATTGATCTTTCCATTAAAACAAACACATTTCATACGATTATTACTGATGCACTTTTCCGTGATTTGCTTTTTATGTAAGTCTGTGGCGTTTTTAATGGCCTTCATTAACCATATATTTACATATATACAAAAATATCCACTATGTGCGTATTGTTATGAAAGAGAAATATTTAGCAATAGTTTGCATTTTGTGCTTCCTTGACTTTTTTCGATCATTCGTTATAGTTTTTTTTATATTAAACTTATTTGAATATTTTTAGTCACGCAGATAACACTTGTCCACAAAAAAAACTAAATAAATAATTAAGTACTACATACTGAGCAACTGAAAATACTCAATTAGACATTAACAACTTTTATTATTTGAGGTCGAGCAGAGAGTAGATTAGTATTGTTTAACCACCGGCGTAAAACTAATTAATATACATAGATATTAGCAAAAAAAAAATCAAGATGGTTAGACGATTTAATTTGTGGATAACTGATCGATAACTTTAGACAACTTAATGATTTCGGAATATATATTCCTTGAAACTCTGACTAGTTTGGAATTGTTAGTAAACGCAATGGGGACATTTCCTTGCCCGTAGAATATCCTTAAAGGAACAAATAGAAAATGCTTTAATTAGGCTGGAATTAATTAAGCATTAGTGTATAAAATAGCAATGTCAGTCATATGTTGGCTTGTTGTTTGAAAAGTGAGACAAAAGAGCTCCAGGCCCTAGGCAACCGCACTTAGACGATAATTATGCCCATTGTGCTGCCGGATGATAACCTTAAGCCTTATCCAGCAAATAAGTAGACTCAGTAATTGCCCTTGCTGCTAAATGTCTCTTAAGTTGAGGCATTGGAAGCCATGGAAGATATCCCGTCTCATCCAGCTTAAGGCTGTGCCTTCACAACTTGCCCAACCTTATGCAATGAATCTCAGTATTGGCGCTACGGAAAGTATATAAATATTGGATGCAACTTTTAAAATACTAGTATTTATTAAAAATGGGTCAAATATTGTGTATAAAGTTTTAGCTGAGGTATAAGATTTCACCTAAAAGTGGACGAGGCTATTATTGATTATTATTCGAGTTTACCCATTCCCACATTGCATAAAATAATTCCAAAACTAGCAATGCGATCAAAAAAGGGAGACCCATGCGGAATTAAACACTAACTTTTTATTACCCAGCAGAGAAAAATGGCCTCTTCTTCTTCTTTACTGGCGTAGACACCGCTTACGCGATTATAGCCGAGTCAACAACAGCGCGCCAGTCGTTTCTTCTCTTCGCTACGTGGCGCCAATTGGATATTCCAAGCGAGGCCAGGTCCTTCTCTACTTGGTCCTTCCAACGGAGTGGAGGTCTTCCTCTTCCTCTGCTTCCCGCGGCGGGTACTGCGTCGAATACTTTCAGAGCTGGAGTGTTTTCACCCATCCGGACAACATGACCTAGCCAGCGTAGCCGCTGTCTTTTAATTCGCTGAACTATGTCAATGTCGTCGTATATCTCGTACAGCTCATCGTTCCATCGAATGCGATATTCGCCGTGGCCAACGCGCAAAGGACCATAAATCTTTCGCAGAACCTTTCTCTCGAAAACTCGCAACGTCAACTCATCGGTTGTTGTCATCGTCCAAGCCTCTGCACCATATAGGAGGACGGGAATTATGAGAGACTTATAGAGTTTGGTTTTTGTTTGTCGAGAGAGGACTTTGCTTCTCAATTGCCTACTTAGTCCGAAGTAGCACCTGTTGGCAAGAGTTATCCTGCGTTGGATTTCTAGGCTGACATTGTTGGTGGTGTTTACGCTGGTTCCAAGATAGACGAAATTATCTACAACTTCAAAGTTATGACTGTCAACAGTGACGTGAGTGCCAAGTCGCGAGTGCGACGACTGTTTGTTTGATGACAGGAGATATTTCGTCTTGCCCTCGTTCACTGCCAGACCCATTTCTTTTGCTTCCTTGTCCAGTCTGGAGAAAGCAGAACTAACGGCGCGGGTGTTGAGGCCGATGATATCAATATCATCGGCATACGCCAGCAGTTGTACACTCTTATAAAAGATAGTACCCTCTCTGTTAAGTTCTGCAGCTCGAACTATTTTCTCCAGAAGCAGGTTGAAAAAGTCGCACGATAGGGAATCGCCTTGTCTGAAACCTCGTTTGGTATCGAACGGCTCGGAGAGGTCCTTCCCGATTCTGACGGAGCTTTTTGTGTTGCTCAACGTCAGTTTACACAGCCGTATTAGTTTTGCGGGGATACCAAATTCAGACATCGCGGCATAAAGGCAGCTCCTTTTCGTGCTGTCGAAAGCAGCTTTGAAATCGACGAAGAGGTGGTGTGTGTCGATTCTCCTTTCACGGGTCTTTTCCAAGATTTGGCGCATCGTGAATATCTGGTCGGTTGTTGATTTACCAGGTCTAAAGCCACACTGATAAGGTCCAATCAGTTTGTTGACGGTGGGCTTTAATCTTTCACACAATACGCTCGACAGAACCTTATATGCGATATTGAGGAGGCTAATCCCACGGTAGTTGGCGCAGATTGTGGGGTCTCCTTTTTTGTGGATTGGGCATAGCACACTTAAATTCCAATCGTTGGGCATACTTTCGTCCGACCATATTTTGCAAAGAAGCTGATGCATGCACCTTATCAGCTCTTCGCCGCCGTGTTTGAATAGCTCGGCCGGCAATCCATCGGCCCCTGCCGCTTTGTTGTTTTTCAGGCGGGCAATTGCTATTCGAACTTCTTCATGGTCGGGCAATGGAACGTCTGCTCCATCGTCATCGATTGGGGTATCGGGTTCGCTTTCTCCTGGTGTTGTGCGTTTACTGCCATTCAGCAGGCTGGAGAAGTGTTCCCTCCATAATTTAAGTATGCTCTGGGCATCGGTAACTAGATCACCTTTGCGGGTTCTACAAGAGTATGCTCCGGTCTTGAAACCTTCTGTAAGCCGCCGCATCTTTTCGTAGAATTTTCGAGCATTACCCCTGTCGGCCAGCTTATCAAGCTCTTCGTACTCACGCATTTCGGCCTCTTTCTTTTTCTGTCTACAAATGCGTCTCGCTTCCCTCTTCAACTCTCGGTATCTATCCCATCCCGCACGTGTTGTGGTCGATCGTAACGTTGCGAGGTAGGCAGCCTGTTTTCTCTCCGCTGCGACACGGCACTCCTCGTCGTACCAGCTGTTCTTCTGCACTTTCCGAAAACCAATGGTTTCGGTTGCAGCTGTACGTAAGGAGTTTGAAATGCCGTCCCACAGTTCCCTTATACCGAGTTGTTGACGAGTGCTCTCAGAGAGCAGGAGTGCAAGCCGAGTAGAAAAACGTTCGGCTGTCTGTTGTGATTGCAGCTTCTCGACGTCGAACCATCCTTGTGTTTGTTGGCGTGCGTTTTTTGCTGCACAGAGGCGGGTGCGTATTTTGGCTGCAACAATATAGTGGTCCGAGTCGATGTTAGGACCTCGGAGCGCACGCACATCTAAAACACTGGAGACGTGTCTTCCGTCTATCACAACATGATCGATCTGGTTGGTGGTTTTTCGATCTGGAGACAGCCAGGTAGCTTGATGTATCTTCTTATGCTGGAATCTAGTGCTACAGATAACCATATTTCGGGCCCCGGCGAAGTCGATCAGCCTCAGCCCATTTGGGGATGTTTCCGCGTGGAGGCTGAATTTACCGACCGTGGTGCCAAAGATACCTTCTTTGCCCACCCTGGCATTGAAGTCGCCAAGCACGATTTTGACATCGTGGCGGGGGCATCTCTCATAAGTGCGCTCCAAGCACTCATAAAAGGCATCTTTGGTCACATCGTCCTTCTCTTCCGTCGGGGCGTGGGCGCAAATCAGCGATATGTTGAAGAACCTCGCTTTGATGCGGATTGTGGCTAGACGTTCATTCTCCGGAGTGAATGATAGTACTCGGCGACGGAGTCTCTCTCCCACCACGAATCCAACACCAAACTTGCGCTCCTTTATATGGCCACTGTAGTAAATGTCACAAGGACCTACTCGTCTCTGTCCTTGTCCCGTCCATCGCATTTCTTGGACGGCGGTGATGTCAGCCTTTATCTTTACGAGGACATCTACCAGCTGGGCAGCGGCACCTTCCCAATTAAGGGACCGGACATTCCAGGTGCATGCCCTCAAATCATAGTCCTTATTTCGTTTGCCATGGTCGTCATCAAAAGGGGGGTCACTCATCCGAGGCTTGTTGTTGTCTTTCATTGGGGGTGTTTTTTACGTGGCGGGTCCCAAACCCAGCGCACAACCCTATGCAGGGGTGTTTCGCCTTCTCACTTTAGCTCGCCTTCAAACGGATGTTCTTAGGCTACCCAGAGGATACTTGGTCAAAGACCGGAAGTCGTGAGCTGCTTGAGTCATATGTAAAAGAATCGTTTCTGGCCACTCCCAAGTGAATGGCGATCAGAGAACTTTCCTCACTTGCGTGAACTTCTACACATGACTCCATCTGCCTAAACAATATATATACCAACGGATAAAATGATGAAATAAGAACAGAAGCAGATTTCTTCCGTAGTAATTCAAACACAGGCTAGAGGCTTCCAGGCTTCTTCCAGGCTGAAAATGTAGCTTTGTATATACTTGTACATATTTTAATATTCCACACACTTATTTCTTTTGTTTCACTGTAAAGATAAGGGTACGGCTTGAAAATATTTCTCAGTCCTAACCCGCTTCAATTGCGAGAGTATAGCTTAGAACATTCTCATATGTTTCCTCCTTCTGTTGCGGTTGTGGTTAATTTTTCAAATGATTGTACAATTAAGTTATAGTTATTTTTTTTTACCCTAAAGAGGATATACAAAGTTTGTAACACCCGAAAGGAAGTGTTGCACACTATACTGCGTCAAAAAAGTGCCCGAAAATTGCAATTGAATTTTTGGGTAAATGAGCGCGATATGTCAAAAAGCTTGTTTACAGCAGCTGCTAAAGTCAGTACACCTTAGGAGTTCGTTGCGAAATTTACTATGAATAAAATATTGAGCAAAAAAGTTGTTCCAAATTTTGTATTTCTAATCAAATTTCATGTGCGTAATCGCTGCGGAAGCTGGAAGAGGCTAACGGTGATTCAATTTTATCAGCAACACAAGCATGTTAGTGGTACAAAGCCTTCAAAGATGGTCGAGAGATCGTTGAAGACATGTTTCGACCTTCGACCTCTTAGCTGCTGAAAATAGTAAAAAAGTGAACGATATGGTGATTGAAAATCGTCTTGCAAGAATCAGAGAGATGGCAAGAGAACTCGATATCTCTCGTGAGCCCGTTGGAATATTTTTGGTGGATATTTTTTATATGAAACCTCTTCTTGCACAACTCGTTCAGATTAAGCTGAATTATTTTCAAAAAGAATACGATTGTGACCGAATTTAAAATCAAAAAACTCAATGCATACCATCCATTAGCCACGTATTTCTCAGATTTGGCTGCGTGTGATTTTTTTCTTGCTCCCCAAACTGAAATTGT
>JAPZAG010003528.1:0-10113 GCA_027475135.1 Bactrocera correcta | reverse complement strand
ATACAATGTGCAAGTTTTCTGCGATAGTTTGAGATTGAGCGAGACAACGCTAGCTCTCTTTCGCTCTCTTTTTCTCTCTTAAAGCGAACGAAAAATATATTTAGACAGCTTTCTTTAAAAATTTTTTGAAAATTTTGAAAGCTCAGTAGTCAGTCTCAATAATACTTCGACTAAATGCGTATAATCAATGGAGAATCAGTTATAAACAGTCTAATAGCGAATAAAAGCCACGCCCACAAACTCTTTAATCGTATTTTAGAAGAACACACATAATACTATTCACAAAGACCAATGTCTACACATTCTTATAGTCGTCTGATCTGAACAAATAGTTCGGAGATTAAGTTATTGGCTTAGTTTACAGTCCACGAAGAATTTCGTGGGGCTATTACGTTAAATGGGAAAGTTTTCCACATAAGAACTTGATTCCGATTCCTCAGTTTATATGGGAACTCATCATATAGTGGTTCGATATGGGTGGTTCCAACAAATGAGCAGCTCCTTGGAGTTGAAATGGTGTGTAGGTGTGTACATGATCCATATATCAAAAATTGAAGGAAAAGCGTGCATATACATATACAAGTGGACATGAGTTTGGAAGTGGCTTAGTCCAAGAGTTGGGAAATGGCTGAGTTCATGACTTTGAAAGTGGCTGAGCACAAAATATAAATATTGCCATTGGTGCAAAGAAAATTGAGGAAAAATCAAAATCAAAATCAAAGAGAGAAGAGAAAGAGAAAGATGAGCATAAATATGTGGCCGCAACGGTGGCAAACCTCAACCAAAGGACGATGGATCTTCAGACCTAACATCCATGGATAACTAGACAACATCGGAACCTGCATTTCCATTTGATCAAAATTTTAACCGGGGATGGGTGCTTCATAGGCTATCTACACAAATTTCAAAATGACGTCATTATGTTTTGTTCAATTTGTACGGTGTCTATATACTCGTAATACTCTGAACACGTGTTTTTCAATTGATAGACGTCAGTCTGTCCGTGCTATAGAGGAGATGTAAGCTGTCTTGTCAGCCTCACAAAGTAATATCTTATTTGGTTAGTTCCGGGGGAGAATTTTGAGTAAGTTAGGGTTAGCAGATTAAAGTCCGCTCTCCGGCTTTCGATGCTTCGCCCTACTATAAAAAATAAAAGAGCATATGTATGTTAAAATAGGTTCAGCTAGTCACGCTGATCATTCATATATGTGTCCTATAGGATACTCAACTTTTGCTTCTGGGATTTACATACTTCTCGGCAAACTGAAAATAGCCCAATCAAATTAAATTTGCGGTTAGCAGAGGCCTAATGTAACTAACCTCTTAAAAGCTCACGAAATAGTTAAGAGTGTGTTAGCGTGCCAGTTTATGAAAGCATTTTCGTAACAAGAGCTTTAAGGTAATATTCAAGAGTTTAATGTCACTGAGGATGGAGTCATGTCTAGAAATTCACACAAGTGAGGAAAGTTCTCTAATTTCAATTCACTTGGGTTTTGTCAGAAACGATTCTTTTACATATGGCTAAGCAGCTCATAACTTCCGGTGTTAGACCAAGTATCCTCTGAGCAGCCAAAAAACAATCGTTTGAAGGCAAGCTAAAGTGGGAAGGCGAACCTTCCTACCCAGTATTGAGCGCTGGGTTTGGAAACAGCCACGTAAAACAAACCGCCAAAGAAAATGAAACAACAGGCCTAGGAACCCACTTTCGATGACGACCACAGCAAAAGTAATAAGGACTATGATTTAATGGCATCCACTTAGAATATCTAATGGCTTAATGGCAAAGGTGCCGCTGCTTAGCTGGTTAATGTCATCGTGAAAGTAAAGGTTGACATCACCGCCGTCCAGGAAGTGCGATCCTTGTAGCGTTTAAAGAAGAAGTACGTTCACCTTTTGGAGTTCTTCGGAAAGATTAATAGTTTATCACTTCTTCTTGCTAGAAAAAGTCAGTAAAAAAAACTGCTAGTAGTAAACACTACTTGAGATAGTTCAAAATGGTTTCGCTGGTTTTTACTAACTTTCGAAGTGTAGCAAAAAGAAGGATGCCATGCCTCCGAGAACCAAGACTGAAAAGTAAAAAATTTATGCTTCAGTTTAACAAAGTTTGATTTTTAATAGAAGCGTTCAGAAAGATTGGACAGCATAAATAGTTATTAAAGGAAGAGAGAAGAGCATTGTTCACTTCCTAGGATTAAGAATCCTTCGGAATAGAAATTTGCCTTTTCAGGGATTGTGAAACATAAGAGAAGTAAAGAGGACCAAACTTTATGAGTCACTCATTATTCCCGAACTGTCATATTCGAGAGAAAGGCTCTGCGAAAAATTTATGGTCCTTTGCGCTTTGGCCACGGCGAGTATCGCATTCGATGAAACGATTAGCTGTAGAGATATACGGCTACGCTGCCTAGGTCATGTTGTCCGGATTGATGAAAACACTCCAGCTCTGAAAGTATTCGACGCAGAACCCGCCGCGGGAAGCAGAGGAAGAGGAAGACCTCCACTTCGTTAGACCAGGTAAAGAAGGACCTGGCTTCGCTTAGAATATACAATTGGTGCCACGTAGTAAAGACGAAGACTTTGTAGAAAAAACAGCGCTTTTCCTGTTAAAGGTCCCAAGAAGAGATTGTTGTGGTCTAATTAGAGCTTCGTTGAGATTTAAACCTATTCTTGAACCTTTTCGAAGTGTAACGATGAAATATATTTTTATATATATTTGTTTCGGGGCGCTTCGGTAATCCAAAATAATGAAAGCATTAACCATCACTAGCCTGTCGGGACTTAAAGTATACATACCATAAGAACCTTTCCTCAATTTTCATTTTTTTTTTTTAAATTTTACTAGCAAATTCTTTAGTACGCTTCCACTGTACGGTCGCATTAAAAGCGGTTTTCGACAATTTCGTAAATTCTATGTACATTTAACTATATGTAGTTGCATAATTATCAGTATGCATGCTCGAATATATCCCAACTACACAATGAATTACAACTCGTATTGACTTTCCGGCGGCGCTCAATTTTCAACAAACTTTTCTACCAACTCGCTAACAATCGAAATGCCGAACACAAAGGATTTGCGCTGCCGCATGAGCAAGTTTCCCGAGCGTAGTGGGGGTGGTGGGCGCGTTTTAAGTTTTATTACACTTGAAATTTCCCCTTCACTTTTTAAATATCACACCTTTAATGGCTTTTATTACCGCTATCGGTGTACCGTAGTGTAATTTTAGACTGAAAGTTATTCATATGAACATAAATACACGCTTTGAGCTTAGATAAGGCAGTTAGTTGAAGGTGGGGAAAGATTAAGTAGTTTTTATGTAATATAGAGTGGTGTGACTATTTGGAGCTTTGGTTAATTTTCGCTCCAAAGGCTTTAATAGTAGGTGAGTTTGCGAGTGTAGATAAAATTTGGTAAATAATTTTTTAGTTGACATTTTGAAAAGCACTGTATTTGTAAATATAATATTTTTTCTCTTTGTAATTATTGTCTTGACTAAAATTCGATACCAGCCACCCACAATTTCAATAAGTTTCTTCCTGAATCTGTGTTGGAATATTCTGAGAGTCGGACTGACAGATATCTTTACTTTACTTTAACTTGAGAGAATACAGAGATGCTGAGATCTTAATGCGGCTAACTTAAAATGAGTCGTATAACCGATTGTAAAATTGCCTTCAGCCCCCAGAATTTACAGTTCGGCTTGACGGCGGAGGATTCATAAATTGATAAATCCAGCTTCGGTTAGCTAAGTATCTTTCTTTAATAGCAGTTGACTGTCAAGATGTTGTCTAAAAGCCTTGGGACAGCTCGATTACTACATACATCCATTCTTTTAACACCACAGTCAAAGTTCTTAGTATTACCTTCAAACAAAATACAACCTTCTCAATTTTCTTCACAAGTCCTCCGTTCAGTTCTCAAACTTAGTACTTCACAGTAGTAAGTCAATTGGATTAAATAAGAAAACCGAGAGGTCCGTCACAGCATCTGAATAAAATTTATCAAATTGCGCGAAAAGCATATAGAAAAAGTCAGAAACTTTACCTAATCGTTATCGATCATTAGCAAAGTCACTAAGCCTAAAGTCAAAGGGTTGTTTTCTCCTCTAAATGTAAACAAACAGTTAATTGTCCTTACTAACGATCCATAAACTTCTTAAATAAAAAATTTGTTAAATAAAAAAAAAAACTTCGTGACAAACTTAATATACCCTGTTGAGGGCATAAAAAATTGATAAATATAGCAAAGGGTTCGTGTCCTCGCTATGCATAAAGGTCATTCACCTTACCACAGATCATTGAGCTCAGGATATAGTGTTGATCTCGCAAAAGGTAAACAAAGGTTATTGACCTCGCTGTTGTATAAAAAATAGGTTATTGAACTCAGAAAGGGTTGCTGTCATTGCTAAATATAAACAAAGGGTAGTTTTCCTTGCAAAATGTAAACAAGGGAGTCTTCATTAAAGTTATAATAAATCCTTAAAAACTTGCCATCCAACCCTTGTTTAATCAAGCCTTTTAAAAACCACCGCTAAATAGTTTCACCTCCATATCCCTCTGTCTGCTTTTCTAATTAAAAATTAGCGTCTGATTAATTGAATTAATGAAACAAATTAGCAATGAGTGTGAAATAGCCAAGTCTTGAGGGTAAAATAAACAAAGCGCTGTTTTGCACTAACCTTGCTTAGAGTGTTGCAGTCAGGTAATAAGCTTAAAAGCAGGGGGAGAACTTTCTAAAGAACTTTTTTTGAAAACCTTAAATGAAACAAAATTCTCTGACTTTACAGTTGAGTGATTTCCATACATAGGAAATTGTTTCAATTTATTGGAAGTATTAGTGTATATGTCTACTTTGTTATAATAAATAACCTTCCCACTAATTGCTCATAAATAAAGAACCTTGCAACTAATATACATATCCTGTTTGCCAGTAAGTATTAAAAAAGTAGGAGTAAAGACCCAAGTGCAACATGAAGCTCTTAAAAATAATATAGTTCTCCTTGAACATCCGAACTACAAAATTGAATCATTTTAGTTTCCTACAGTAGTAATATCTGCAGTAATTACCCATTGTAATAGTTTACCCATAGTAAATCATTCAGTCCAATTTAGCCGATATGACTCTGGAGTAAACCTCTGAAGAAACATTTTTCAGACACTTCATATTTTTTTGAATAAATCCGGAAAATATTGCCGATAAGATTGTAGTTTGTATTTATTTATTGAAGTACATAGTCTAAATATGATACACATAACGATACCTTGAAAGTTGAACTTCGATTATGTAGAGATGTTTTTAGTGGTTATTATTTGAGTTTCACTATACACATATGGTTTATTGCACAGATTAGCTTAGATCTTGAACAATTACTCTGATAAAGTCAGGTTTTGTAGGTTTTTCAAAGAATAATGCGTAAAGTTATTGCGCTGAAAGCAGAAATATTTGCAAAAGCATGGGGTGAATCCCAAGTCACGTAGAAATGGTCAGTAGTAAGTGATTCATGATCTCCTTGGGTCAATTAATTGAACCTGAACTTTCTTGGCGTGATTTTGAGTTCCGACGGGTCACCTCAAAAGGTTAAGTGGTTCAAGTGGTTCCTGTATACTGAATATACCCCAGTACCTGATATTTTGTTTCATTGGTATTGCGGGTCTACGAAGAGTATTTTACACCCTTCCTCTTCACAACATTATCAAGGATGCAAAGAATCTTCTAAATGTGGTTGACCTGGAAATGAAAAAGTGGGCTTGGAACAAAGTAGTGTCCAAATTCGGTATTAATTCAAAACAAACAAGTCCGTGTTCGATTAAAAAGGCAAAATTCTAAATTCTCTGGTGTATATTGATTACATTTTCATCTTGTTCTACTTATATTAAATTTTTTATTTGGATAAAGGGTGGGAGCTACTGGACAGTACAACAGATGAATGAATTTTGAATGATCATTAGAACTGAAGGCTATTGAAAAATAAAAATCGATGGAAATTCTATAACTCGTATTCATCCTCTGAACATTTTCTCTTCTTTGCTCTCTTTACGATACTCTCCCTCTCTCTCTCTCGCTCTCTCTTTATGACCCTTTGAACGCGGAATATTAAGATTGCCAAGTGAAAAAATCTTCAGACACCTTATAAAGCATATAACTGATTAGCGTGACGCGTTATGCCGATTTAACCAAATCCGTCTTTCTCTCTGTCTGCAAATTCGCAAACTAGTTCTCGGTTTCTGAGATATCGTTCTCAAATTTTGAAAACGTCCTTTTCTCTCTACTCCTTGTATGGAAAACTTTCTTATTTGACATGAAGTACGAGGTGTGTTCAAAAAGTATCGCGAATCGTAACTGATAGTTTTCTTCGATTGCAGGGGCGTGGTGCATCATGAGTTCTTGCCAGAGGGAAGAACGGTCAATAAGGAATATTACCTGCAAGTTATGCACAATTTGCGCGAAGCAATCCGCCAAACGCTCGGATTTGTGGAAGAACTAAAATTGGCTTTTGCACCACGATAATGCCCCTGCTCACACACATTGTTGCTTGTGCGCGACTTTTTGGCCAAAAACAACACACTAATGATGCCGCAGCTACCGTATTCGCCAGATTGGCCCCCCTGTGACTTTTTCTTGTTCCCTAAACTGAAGAGGCCCTTGAAAGGACTACGTTACGCTTGTCTTGACGAGATAAAGACGGCATCGAAGGAGGAGCTGAAGAAGATAAAAAAAATGATTTTTTGAAGTGCTTCGAAGATTGGAAAAACTTTTGGCATAAGTGTATAATATTTCATGGGGATTACTTTGAAGGGGACAAAATAGATATTCATGAATAAATAAATAATTTTTGAAAAAACACAAAATTCACGATACTTTTTGAACACACCTCGTATTTACCAAGTCATCACTTAAGTCTCCGAGATCGGCTCCATTACAAACTGGTCAATCAAAATAAATTTCTTCTTCAAAATTTACTAAGAAGGGCAATATTTCTTCTACATGTTCTCTATTAAAATTTAAAAGCAATTACACAAGAAATCTATTAAAAGTGCTAAGAGTTCACTGTCTAATAGGCAGACACGCTAGTAGACGAAGAACGCCATATAAAATATAATATTAACGACTATAGCACCAACGAGCATAGAAGGGGTGTGTAGGTAGAAGAGGATGTTATAAAGGTTAACGGTTGAGGGTTTCTGGACAACGTCTTGGAGATTACACAGGTAAAACTTTTTGTACTGATGAACCTCAGAAAAGCAGGGTGTGGTTCACAGAGAAGCCAATAGAGTAAGGGTACTTTAGTTCTGATGGTTTCACAAAGGGACCTCCGAAAAGCTTAGATACGTCGATAGATAGCCTATAGCTTCAGTGCAGCCGAAGTTAACTCGTAAACAAACCTGACTTTTCGAAAATATATTAAAGAAAACCTGCAATCCTTTTAAGTAGATCTTGGTATCTAACTGTCCACAAGCGCAAATTTGAAGTAGTTGTAGTTGTAGTGTTTTGGTGTTGTCGCATGCTATCGCAGGAGCATGCAAACGACTAAAGGGTACGTAATCACGTGAACTGCGACGCACCGTTGAGCTAAAAAGGCACTGCGGCACACAACTAAGGGCACAAAAATGAATCAATAAATGCATGAAATATAATTTTCCAATCAATTAATTTTTGAAGCAACGTCCACTACATGACCGCATCAGACGCACCGCACCGCACCGCAGCGTGACTCGCTAGACCGGAATCGAAAGTCATTGAGTGCGCACGGCACGGACGGATGCCTGCTTTGCCTATCGCATCGGTGACACTCACACAGACATGCGTGTATATATGTATGTGTGAAAAGGTTGAAATGTGAATTGACTGCTTGCTGCTCGTCGGTGCTCTACGAAATTCACTTACCCCGCACGTAACTGCTCGGCAAGAGTTCGATTTTTCACCTGACCTCATCTCATCACCACCACCACCCATCTTTTTTGAGTTTTGTTGTTGTTTTTGCTTTTTATTGTTTACGCTCAGTGGCCGTTGGAGTAGATTGCATGTTTGACTGCTGTATTCAACCGCTTGAACCTGACCGTTGCCAATGTTGACGCCGAAGTTGCGGTTCGATGTTTACTGTCAACATAAACGTACAACAACAATAACAACCGAAATACGATTGGGTATGCGTGCAAACAGTAAGGATGTAATACACGCACGTAAAAATACGCAAACAAGCACACAAGCATGTGTTTTTTGTTTGGTTTTGGGTTCGCATTAGGGTGGTGCGTAAATGTAGGGGGGAAATTCTTGTACTGATTTTTTAAACCTTAACCAGTAGATAGATGATTTTGCAATGTGCCTTTGTTGATTGAAAGTGCTCGAATAATATATCACCTAATTTGTAAGTGTCACCTTAATGTTTGCATGTGATATATACATATATCACATTTGTTGAAAAAAAATAGCAAAATTGAAATTTTTAACTTGATATCACTATTAAGTTTTAGAATTTTTTAACACTTAAGCTTTGAAACTTATTTTGATTCTTCTATGTTTTAAGCATCACCCTAAAATAATACACTTCATTGAAAAGCTGAAATGAAAATAATATTTTTGCATATTTCAAAACACAAAACCGCATATTTTGCCACGACTTGCCTTCAACTAGATTTTGGTGCCTTAAGTTTTTAAATACCACCCTAATGTAGTGAATTTTTTTGGAAAGCTGAATCTAAAATACTATTACCGCATATTTTGTCGTGACGTGCGTTCAAACTGATTTTGGTTCTTTTATTTTTTAAGTACCACCCTAATATATCAAAATTTTTTTACAAAGCTGAGACGAAAATATTCCTTTTTTTTACAACATAAAACCTAAAACCGCATATTGAGGTATTTTGCATAATTTATGGTTACAACTTTAGAGTATTAGGGTGTGCTTTGACAAAGACTTCAAAATCTAAAATTACCTTTTTGTTAATTTAAGCTAACTTTGAACGTATTTTTACTGTTAGAGGCGATAAAACTTATAAAAAACCTAAATCTATTTTATACGAACCCCCTTAATGTGTATATAAGTGCATATACCTTGAAAATCCACTGAACCGTTCAATAGCTGGGCGTTGGACGACAGAAATTTGATGGCATATGTATATAGTTGGCAAGGCGGGTCACTCATGTAGCAAGGTGTGTGTGTGCTGCCACCAAGCCATGAAGCCGAATACAAAAGGGTCAACGCAAAAAGCAACAACAACAAAAAACGTACTTTTAATGCTTTGCTTGGCTGCTGCTGCGCGTTCAATCACGAAAAACGGGGGCGACATAAATTGTTGACTTACGGAACCTAAAATATGACATTACAACAACAACAAGTACAATAGTTATACTAGCGTAGCAGTAGTAGAGGACGTGGCACATGCCAATATCAAATCAAACTGCATAGGTCAAAATGCAGGCAGGAGGCAAGTCAGTCAGCACTGTGTGGAAGCATGCGCTGGACGGACGCCATGTGGTATGAGTGACATACCGAAGTAGCAGACATTTTGCATGTCGTTGTGTTTGGATGTGTGCGTGCATGCTGGCGTCACCTGTATGGTGGCAAATATACCTACACATATATGTATGTAAATACAAGTAAGTACATACTTATGTACACACATATATACAAGCAAATATATATACATTCATACATTTTTTCAGCATGTCTGCTTCAAGGTAGTTGTTGTTGTATTTGGTGCGCGCTGATGCATGCATAATTTTTGAGTTCAATTTCAATGATTTTCATGGACTCGTTAGCCTAATTTACTCTCCAGGCAGCTAGCGAACGCAAGACTGCCAATGAACTTGTGTGTCGCTGCCCGTCTGTCCCTTTTTACATACGTAAAAGTATGTGTGTGTGCGTGCTTGTAAAATCGAAATTTCTACATTTATTTGCGTGTTACGTTGCATGCAAGTGTGTGTGTGTTGGTCATCACATAATTTTCATTTCAATGATTTTCTCTATGAATTTCAATTTTGCACAATTTGTTGCTATTCTTCAGCTGCCATGTGCTGACCATACACAGTTATTTGCGTAATTTGTTGCTTTCTCACACTTTCTAAAATGCCAAAATGCTCTGTAATGTGCACTAATATGTGTATTTAAACAT
>JAPZAG010003527.1:0-10113 GCA_027475135.1 Bactrocera correcta | reverse complement strand
GAACATTCTCATCCTTTTTCCTGTTCTGATTATTATTCGTAAGTGACGTCAACTAATACTTTACTGGTAACGACACCACCAGCCACTACGCCAATATTTTGATATCGGGCATAGAACTGATAATCCGTTAAAAATGCAGTATCCTGACCGCTTACGTCATAAGTGTTTTTTTGACGTGCCGTCGTTGTTTAAAACATTCTTTTTATATCTTTCAGAGAAAACGACGACGCCGACATTTTTTGCCGCGCCTGCGGCGGTATCATCACTTTTGAAAACCTGATTTTGTCCTGGCCAGAAACCCGACTGCGGCGAAAAGCTAAAACTCAGCTTTTTAGCCGTACTGCTGTCTCCATAGCAATCATCTACATGGATCTTAAAAGGCGTACCGCCTGCATCATCGGTTGCAGAAAAAACGATCGCTACCATCCGGGTTAAAAAACCCAGCTGCGCATTACATTGGGGAGATAAATTTCGCCGTCATTTTCCACGGTCATCTTACAAGTGCTATTAACAATGTTAGCGGTAATATTTACGTCTAATCCTGAGCTTGCCTGGCCTACGCCAGGCAAGATGCCACCAGCCAAGCCCATAAGCAACACAAGACCGGGCTGGTATAAAGTAAACGGTGATTGTTGCATGCTGGTTCCTGGTATTATGGATAAGTGATAGTAAACGTGACTGGCGCATTAACCGCCCCCGCGCCTACTTCAGCAATGGTTTGGCCTTGCCCGATAACGATACGGGAATTCATCGGGAATTCACCGGTACCATCAGTAATGGTGACATCCTTAGCAGCCGGAGGCGTGTTGCAGCTCATAAGCTCGCCAGTATCGACAACACCCGACCAGATCTCAAAGCCCGTTGCTAAGCCGCCGGAGTAAGAATCACCCGTCTTGTTGACGCCACTGCATTCACCACCAGCGCCTTTCGCAGCGGACACCGTTGCCTTGGTTACTCCAGAACAGTTGGTGAAACTAATCTTGAGCGGCTCGACACGGGTTTTGTTCACCAGATCGGATTTGTATACGTCGCCGAACGCAATTTCAGTGGAAGCTGTGCCTGCATCGTTAAGTACTTTTGCGGTACATGTGCCTGATACAATTTTTGATTTAATCGTTAATTCGACACTAGGGGTGCCTGTAATAGCTGCGCTTGCCATTCCCGAGAACAGAAGGGCAGAAACGGACAGGGCGATAAAAGTAAAATTGAATTTCATAATGTTGCTCCGTTTTCCTGCACTAATCACTCGTAGATAAATTCAAAGGTCGCCACGGCCTGAAAATCACCTATGGTCATCCTGTTTTCCTGTGTTTCACGTAAGGTGGCCACCAGAGCAACTTCCTTATTCTGGATTTCTGTCGGACTCCAGACCAGGCGCTCGTTATCGTCCTCAGAGTTAATGATAAACGGGGCATCCGGTGCGCTGGCTCTGGCAATCTCAACAGCAGAGTAGTCTGCACCTCCGTCGATTTTTTGTATTTGGTTAATAAGGCCTGAGTACAAATATCCAGATCTTGTTCCCGATACTTTGGTTTTCAATGAGGTCAGTGATGCCGGGCATTCAACGAGCACAATTTTGAAATTGGCATTTGCCGTTCCGGCTTTGACATCATCTAAACGTACCTGTCCGTTATTACCGATAGTCAGCGTTTGCTGCGTATCTGAACCCGTATCGCCGACCAGTTTCATATCGCAGGTGGTTTCGCGGATATTGGCAGTAAAGTTAACATTGAGATCGGCTGCCGCAGCAGAACCTGACATCGCTAACATTGCTAATGCGATTAATGAATAACCGCAATGATTTTTCTTCATATTATTTCCCATGGGTGTGATTCCCTGTTTTAACATCATTACATTTGGCACTGTTGATTACTCAGAATCGTGGTTAAGCCTGCTTTCTTCGCATTTTCAGGAATCTGATAATGCACCGTGCAGGAGCTGGAACCATCGCTTCCCCCTACCACCCGGAGAGCGCCTTTGTTTTCCACACCGCGTACATAAGCTTGTCCTGCCTGGCCTACCGTTCCGATAGATTCGTTTTTCTCATTCAGAACGTCAGCACCTAGCGGAATAAAGCCGTTATCAGAACGTTGTAATTCCAGAACAAGCGAACGGCCTTCATCCGTTTCAAAATTCACAAATACAACGGAGCCATTGCGAGGTACGGCAACTGCGCTTGTATTTTTGATTTCAACGTCTGCTTCGAGAGTGCTGATATCGAGCGATACTCGGTTTTCTCTGTAGGCTGACATATACGGCATAATCCCGTACCCGGAACTGTTAATGCGGCTTTGGCCGTAACCCAGCCGAGCACCCGTTGCGCCACTTGCTTTTACCAGCGCAAGTGAATCTGTTTCGCCGATACTGCCTGATGTAAATACAACGCCACCCGAGTGAACAACCATTCCGCCGTTATAACTCGCGGAATACTGTTTACTATTGTCATCGCCAAAGGACGCCGAGACACCGAGCGGCCCGTAAGGACTGTTCCATGAGCTATAGCCACTGACCTGGTTCAGGTTGCCGTAGTTGCCCCCGCTTGATGAGGCGCTAACGGAATAGCTCACTTCACTGTTTTTGGAGTTGCCGCTTGCCGTAGAGTTAAAACTGGTACCGCCTTTTAAATCAGTGCGCAGGCTCATGTTGACGTTATTAAATCCGCCTGACTGCGCGTTATCCTTATTGAATATGCTGAATGGAATACTGACGTTTAAATAAACGCTGTCACCCTTTTTCCCCCCTGTTTCGTTGTACGTGCGTTGCACAGAAACGCTATAGCTACCGTAAGCAAAACTATTGTTGTAACCCACGCTGTAGTCGGAAGTGGAGCTGGAATTATTCCAGTAATCCTGCCAGGTACCGCTAATATAGAGTGAGCCGTATTCATCACCGTTAACATTCAATGGCTGGTTCAGGCTGACCTGTATCTGGTTTTTGGTACGCTGATAATCAGCATAAAGCTCGGCATTGCTGTCATAAGATCGATTGCCATATTCCTCGTGGTGAATACTGTCCTGCAATGAGGCGGCATCGTTAAGGCTGAGATAATCTTCTGTTGAGAAGCGATAAGCTGCCACGTTAAGAGATGTGTTAGTGGCTTCAAGCATTTTGCTGTAGGTCAGCCGATAACTCTGCCCTTTAAGCGTGTCCAGCCCGTCGATATCGGCATAGGACCCGGTAACATCTAAAGCGAATGCACCAATACGGGTATTCATAGCCAGACCAAGCAGGCCGGCGTAGAAATCCATATCCGTATATTGCGCACCCACGTAACCGGTAAAGGTATTATTCAGACCATACGCGTAAGTTGCGTAGCCAACGTTTGGCTTATCATGCAATGAATCATCATTCAGCTCACCTATACCCACATCCCAGCGGCTGGAGCCAGGGCGGAGCATTTGTGTAACTGAGGAGAACGGAACGGTAAACGTCCGTTTACTTCCATCGGCTTCCTCTACAGTGACAATCAAATCATTACCATAGCCTGTTGTACTGAGGTCATTGATCTCGAAAGCCCCGGGTGGAACGGTGGTTTCATAGATTTTATTGCCGCTTTGCATAACGCTAACTTTGGCGTTACTGTTTGCCACACCACGAATTACTGGCGCGTAGCCAGAGGTGCCTTGCGGGAGCATGCGGTCATCGTTATACATACGCGCACCACGCAGGCTCACCGAGTCAAAGACATCACCGCGTGTGTAGGAATCACCCATTACCATCTGTGCGTTAAGTGGTGTGATGTCTCGCTGGAGGTATATATCCTGGCTGGAATAATGTGTGCCATTATCACTGTCCCAGTTCAGACTGCCGCGAGAACGTAAACGCCACGGCCCCACGTTCAGGCCATAATGCAAGCCCGCATAAGCGGTATCTGAATTGGTGCCGTTTGACTCGCTGTGCCAGGTATTAAGATCGTATGAAAGTAATCCGGCCGGAACACCATTATCCCATAATGAAGGATCGACATACCCTGCGGGAAGCTTAAGCACGTAGATTTGCGGGAAATTAAGATCCATTTCCTGCTTGCTACTATCAAAATTTTCAGAAGCACCGGGATAATATTTTTTGATATCTACGCAAGACGTTTCGTCGTCTTTGACATCATCGCCTAATATGCTGGTATCAACGCCTGCCTGTGTCAGCGTGAGTTTAGTCAGACATGCTGAGGCACGTGGCGTTTTGTTATCAATGAATGCCATCTCGACCGTGGATTTTGAATTGCCATTCAAATTCACTTTTACACGGTAAGTACCTGGCAGAACTGGGTTGCCATAAGCATAACGATCGACATTGATACCTCCACCATTATCGATAAGGAACTGGTCATTAAATTCAATGGCCGATTCTGTTTCGGATGAGGTGTCTACAGCTTTTTTTTTAGTCTCGCTGGCATGCAGAGGAAATGCTGCACAGATTGCGAGACATAAAATTGATCGTTGAAATAGCATGCTTCATCCAGACAAGTCGTCGTATGAATGCTATGAATCATTCATACGTATTATATTTATAATGTGGCAGTGATGCGGTTATTAGTTTACTTTGCTTTCAAAAGTATCAGAGCCGCCATTGTCATTAATGGTTTCGTAAGCAACAGTGCCGGTGGCAGTACTACCTAAACCTTTTACCTGCATTATTTGAGTACTAAACGGTAAAATAGATTTATGCTCAACCTGGTACTCTTTATTTGCTGATTTCAGCTTTACATTTGAAATAGAAACGTTGTAAGGGGAATCATTGTGTGCAATCAGGTTTAGCGTATTACCTTGTTTTTGTTGCGACCCGTTACCCTGGCTGCTGCATTTCCTGGCGTACCTTTCAGGCCGTCAGGTCGGAAAAAGAGTTTAATACGTGTGCGGAATGCCAGCTGGAGCTGGTTAGGATTTTCACCGTCTTTCACTTTTGACTTCGGTGGAATCTCGAGCACATTGAACCAGAATAGGGATTCGCGATCTTGCGGCAATGAACCACCCAGGTACGAGATCCGAACGGATTGACCTTTTTGGGGATCAATTCGGGATACTGGTGGAGTAATAATAAAAGGAAGTTTTAATTCCTGTGGATTGGTGTCATCGCGACCGTCATCGATCCATGATTGAACTAATAGTGGCTTTTTGCCACGGTTGTCTAAAGAAACGATGACATCTTTTTGCGACTGCTGATAAACAATACGTGTTCCCCAAATAACGATATCTGCGCTTGCCTGGAATGACGCGACAGCAGCAACTGTAAAGCAGGCAGCTTTAAATCCTTTATAAAATGATGTGCTTAACATTTTTCCACTTCCTGTTGGAATGATATCAATAGTCCCCTGACGTACGTCAGGGGGTAATATGAGCATTTTATCTATGCTTTTAAAATTACTCGTAGATCATGGTGAATGCAGCTTGTGCCTGAACCACACCAGCTGACACTGGGTTGTTGGCCGCATCCCAGTTCTGACCCTTTGGGTATACGCTACACGGTAGTAAAGTGCGCCTGCGCCTGTGGTATCAATCGTTGCTTTCTGGGTATTGTTGGTCTGATCCAGTTTGATCTGATCGGTAGCGGAGTTGCCATCGTTTGACAGTACCAGATTGACGTTTTTAGCGGCGCCTTGAGTGTTTGATGGTGGAACCAGCAGACCGCCGGAAGTTGAAGAAGAACCCGCCCAGGAATCAAACTGAGCGGATGCCTGTTTGACGGTAGCAGAATCACAACCTGTCAGGGTGAGGGAGAATTTCTTTTCTCCCAGGGTGCTGGTGGTACCCAGCGCATTAGCGAAGTCTTTTAAAAACACGGTATCCAGGTTAACGTCAAAATCATTACCATCCTGGTCAATCTTCTGATCCAGGGATACTTTACAGGTGTTATTAGAAACCATACCGTGGAAAGTAATAGTGCCTGTATCTGAAGGAATATCAGCTGCCATTGCAGAACCCGCACTCAGAACCATTGCTACTACAGTTGCCAGACCTAATTTATTAAAAGACATTTTTTATATCCATATTTAAATGCTAGAAAAGTGCACATAAGCAAGGCTTATGTTCGTTCCGAACAGATGCTTCGGGAAAAGGATTCTAAGTGATGAGTAATGGTTGTGAGAAGCCGTTAGATGTTAGAAATACTTAAACGATCTTTAAGCCAATGAGATTTTTTAATAGTGAGTGATAATAATTGTTCATCATTTTGATGATCAGGTGTTCGGCAGGGTGACTTTAATATATTAATAAAAATATATTAAAAGAACGCTATTCATTTTAATTATGTATAAATTACCCAACCTATTTTGCCGGGTAATTTATAACAGTACTATTGGCTTAGGCAACCTGCACCGGAATCGCCTTCGCGGTACGTTTCATCTCATTATCGCCTTCAAAGTAGGCCACTTTAGGCTGCCAGCGACGTGCTTCTTCGTCAGACATCATCACAAAGCTGGCAATAATGACGATATCGCCTACGTCCGCGCAGTGCGCTGCTGCCCCCCTTAACGGAGATGATTTTAGATCCGCGTTCAGCGGCAATCGCGTACGTTGAAAAGCGTTTGCCGTTATTAACGTTCCAGATATCAATAGCTTCGTTTTCGAGAATACCCGCCGCGTCGAGAAAATCCTGGTCAATCGCGCAGGAGCCTTCATAGTGCAGGTCGGCCTGGGTGACTTTCACACGGTGAAGCTTACCTTGTAGCATTTTGCGAATCATTACGTTTACCTTTCACTTCCGGGTAGTAAAACTACGCCAGTTCAACCACTTTGTTATCGATAAGGCGGGCCTGGCCGAGCCATGCCGCCACCAGAATTACCGCACGTTTGCTGGTCTCTGTAAGCGCCAGAAGCGTATCGGCATCCCGAATTTGAACGTCGTCAGCACGAAGACCTTTCTCGTTCAGCGCCTGTTCAGCCAGAGCGATAATTTCTTCTGCGGTTAACTCTTTTGCCAGCAGTTGCTCTGCCATGGTATTCATGACTTTGCTTAAACCCGGCGCAATTTTACGCTGTTCGGCGGTCAGATAGCCGTTACGGGAGCTGAGCGCCAGGCCATCTTTCGCACGCACAATCGGTACGCCGACTATCTCAATGTCGTAGCCCATATCGGCAACCATTTTTCGGATCAGCGCCAGCTGCTGGAAATCTTTCTCGCCAAAACAGGCGATGTCCGGCTGCACCAGGTTAAACAGCTTGCTGACGATGGTAGAAACGCCACGGAAATGGCCCGGGCGGCTGGCGCCCTCCAGCATGGTCGAAATACCCGGCACATCGACGTAGGTCGATTCAGTGGTGCCCTGGGGATATACATCTGCGGGGGCCGGAGCGAAGACGATATCCGCATGACGTTTTTTGAGCTTCTCGCAATCTTCCTGCAAGGTACGTGGGTAGCGCGCCAGATCGTCTTCGCGATCGAACTGCATCGGGTTAACGAAGATACTGACTACCACAATATCTGCACGGGCTCTCGCTTCATCGACCAGCTTCATATGGCCGTCGTGCAGGTTGCCCATGGTTGGAACAAGGGCGATACGTTTACCTTCCTGACGTGCACGGCGGATATGCTGGCGCAGCAGCGGCAGAGTTTCTATGATTAGCACACCTGGACTCCTTAATGGAAACTGTGTTCTTCGCCCGGATAAACGCCGGACTCAACCTCGGCAATATACTGCCGCACAGCAGCACGCATGTCGCCTGCTTCTGTCAGGAAATTTTTAGCAAATTTTGGAATGTGGCCGCCGGTGATCCCGAAGGCGTCGTGCATGACCAGAATCTGGCCATCGGTGACGTTGCCCGCGCCGATGCCGATCACCGGAATCGACAGCGCCTCAGTGATACGCTTAGCCAGCTCAACCGGCACACACTCCAGCACCAGCAGCTGTGCGCCCGCGGCTTCCAGCGCCACGGCATCATCAAACAGCGTCTGCGCCGCATCGCCTCGGCCCTGCACCTTATATCCGCCAAAGATGTTGACAGACTGCGGCGTTACCCCCAAATGACCACAAACCGGCACGGCGCGTTCGGTAAGCATTTTTACCGTATCGACCAGCCAGGCGCCGCCTTCGATTTTGACCATATTGGCGCCAGCACGCATCACTGTCGCCGCATTTTCAAAGGCCTGTTCCGGGGTGGCATACGCCATAAACGGCAGATCGGAAAGCAGCAGGCAGGCGGGCGCACCCCGGCGCACGGCGCGGGTATGGTAAGCAATATCCTCGACCGTGACCGGCAGCGTGGAATCATGTCCTTGTACCGTCATCCCTAACGAGTCCCCGACCAGCATGACGTTGATCCCCCTTCTTCGGCAAACAGTTTTGCGAAGCTGTAATCATACGCGGTGATAGTGGCGAAGCGTTTTTTTTCCTGTTTGCATTTCTGCAATAAGGAGATGGTGGTTGGTTTCATACTGTTTCCTGATGGCCCAATAGCGAATCTTTGCGCATTCTAACAGTAACATTCGAGGGAACAATGATTTTAGGCAATCGATTAACCGCAAATAAGGAATGGTTAATCGATGCAGAGGCGGGATTACCAGCGGGCCGGTTTATCCGCGTTGAGATTTTGCAGAACGGCTTGCAGCGAGGCGCCGTCGGGGAAGGTGAGATCGGGCGCGACTTCAAACAGCGGCCAGAGCATAAACCCGCGGTTTTTCATGTCGTAATGCGGAACGGTGAGGCGTTCGGTGTTAATCACCTCGTGGCCGAAAAGCATAATATCGAGATCGAGGGTGCGCGGTCCCCAGCGTTCGGCTTTGCGGACGCGACCCTGCTGTAGCTCAATACGCTGGGTATTATCCAGCAGCGTTTCTGCGTCAAGGGTCGTTTCCAGCACCACGGCGGCGTTCAGATAATCAGGCTGATCCTGGGGGCCCGAGCGGCGGCGTACGGTAAAATGAGGACAGCGCGACGATGCGGCTTTGCGGGATCTCCCCCAGCGCCTGCACGGCAGCGTTAACCTGCTCCAGCGGAGGGGCCCAGATTGCTGCCGATGGCGATATACGCAAGGGTCATGCCGTGCCTTCACGACGCGGTGCGCGTTTGCGCGGGCGACGGTGACGACGGCGCGGTGCCGGCTCGTCATCCAGATCCGTAAGCATATCTTTCTGCTCTGGTGGTGCAGAGACCTGAAATTCTCCCCACCACTGCGCCAGGCGCTGTAGCTCCTGGTTTCTTTCGACTTCAGCACGCAGAGAGAGCAAATCGAACGCGGCGCGGAACTTAGGATGCTCCATCAGCTTCCAGGCGCGTTTACCCTGACGGCGGGACATACGCAGCTGAAGCTGCCAGATATCACGCACCAGCGTGGGAATACGTTTCGGGATCGCCAGCGTGCGACAGCCTTCGTCCAGCACGTCGTTTGCCGCCAGCGCGAACGCATCATAATAGGCGAGACCACTCTCCTGAGTGATGCGCTGCGCCGTTTCCAGCAGCGGATACCAGAACATGGCCGCGAACAGGAACGCCGGATTCACGCGCATATCGTTATGAATACGGGTATCCGTGTTCTTCAGCACCTGTGCAATCATCCGCTCCATTGCGCTGTCACCGTTTTCGGTGAAGTAGCGGGTAATGGTCGGGAACAGCGGCTGGAACAGGTTGTATTCACGCAGCAAATTGTAGGTTTCAAACCCGTAGCCTGCCTGGAGCAGCTTTAACGACTCCTCAAACAGACGGGCAGGGGGGACGTCGTTAATCAGCGTCGCCAGGCGCGGGATCGGCTCTGCGGTTTCCCGGGCTGATACGCATGTTCAGCTTGGCGGCGAAACGCACGGCGCGCAGCATTCGGACCGGATCTTCGCGATAGCGCGTTTCCGGCGTGCCGATCAGGCGAATCAGGCCGTCTTTCAGATCCTGCATACCGCCGACGTAATCGCGCACGGTAAAATCCGCCACGCTGTAGTAAAGGCTGTTGATGGTGAAATCGCGACGCTGAGCATCTTCTTCAATAGAGCCGAAGATGTTGTCGCGCAGCAGCATGCCATTTTGGCCGCGCTGGGAAGTCGTGCGATCGTTGACGCCCGCTTCGTGGTGACCGCGGAAGGTCGCCACTTCAATGATTTCTGGTCCAAACATCACGTGCGCCAGACGGAAACGGCGGCCAACCAGACGGCAGTTGCGGAATAATTTACGCACCTGCTCAGGCGTGGCGCTGG
>JAPZAG010003526.1:0-10117 GCA_027475135.1 Bactrocera correcta | reverse complement strand
CCGTTATCTTATATTTAGGTATAAATTCGATTTTCTTGTATATACACATTTAGCAAGCGAGCAGTGCATTTAGAAGAATTCCGTTGTCTTATATTTAGGTATAAATTCGATTTTCTCGTATATAAACATTTAGCAAGCGATATCAAAATGCTTCAAATCATTAGTTTAACATATTTAAGTTAATTAACCTTCTTTATCCTACTGAAGTTTACATAAAGCCATAGCGGTATAACGGCAATGCATTTGGAAGAATTCCGTAATCTAATATTTAGGTATAAAGTCGATTTTGTTTTATATGCACATTTAGCAATCGATATCGAGATGCTTCAAATCATTGGTTTAACATATTTAAGTTAATTAACCTTCTTTAACGTATTGAAGTTGATTTAAAGCCATGGCGGCATAACGGCAGTGCATGTAGAAGAATTCCATTATCTTATATTTAGGTATAAAGTCGATTTTCTTGTATGTACACATTTAGCAAGCGATATCGAAATGCTTCAAATCATTAGTTTAACATATTTAAGTTAATAAACCTTCTTTAATGAAATGAAGTTGGCATAAAGCCATGGTGGCATAACGGCAGTGCATTTAGAAGAATTCCGTAATCTTTTATTTAGGTATAAAGTCGATTTTCTTGTATATACACAGTTAGCAAGCGATGTCGAAATGCTTCAAATCATTAGTTTAACATATTTAGGTTAATTAACCTTCTTTATCTTACTGAAGTTTACATAAAGCCATAACGGTATAACGGCAGTGCATTGGGAAGAATTCCGTAATCTTATATTTAGGTATAAAGTCGATTTTGTTGTATATACACATTTAGCAATCGATATCGAGATGCTTCAACTCACTAGTTTAACATATTAAGTTAATAAACATTTTTTAGCTTACTGAAGTTTACATAAAGCCTTAACGGTATAACGGCAGTGCATTTAGAAGAATTCCGTTATCTTATATTTAGGTATAAATTCGATTTTCTTGTATATACACATTTAGCAAGCGAGCAGTGCATTTAGAAGAATTCCGTTATCTTATATTTAGGTATAAATTCGATTTTCTCGTATATACACATTTAGCAAGCGATATCGAAATGCTTCAAATCATTAGTTTAACATATTTAAGTTAATTAACCTACTCTATCCTACTGAAGTTTACATAAAGCCATAACGGTATAACGGCAATGCATTTGGAAGAATTCCGTAATCTAATATTTAGGTATAAAGTCGATTTTGTTGTATATACACATTTAGCAATCGATATCGAGATTTTCGACTCATTAACTCAACATATTTAAGTTAATAAACCTTCTTTAACGATCTGAATTTGGCATATAGCCAACGGCGGTATTACGGCAGTGCATTTAGAAGAATTCCGTAATCTTCTATTTAGGTATAAAGTCGATTTTCTTGTATTTACATATTAAGCAATCGATATCGAAATGCTTCAAATCATTAGTTTAACATATTTAAGTTAATAAACCTTCTTTAACGAACTGAAGTTAGCAAAAAGCCATGGCGGCATAACGGCAGTGCATAGAGAAGAATTCCGTTATCTTATATTTAGGTATAAAATTGATTTTCTTGTATATACACATTTAACAGGCGATATCGAAATGCTTCAAATCATTAGTTTATCATATTTAAGTTAATTAACCTTCTTTAACGT
Source organism: Bactrocera correcta (assembly GCA_027475135.1). Classification (NCBI taxonomy): domain Eukaryota; kingdom Metazoa; phylum Arthropoda; class Insecta; order Diptera; family Tephritidae; genus Bactrocera; species Bactrocera correcta. The sequence goes on along the minus strand of JAPZAG010003526.1, from coordinate 8,446 downwards.
ATTGAAGTTGATATAAAGCCATGGCGGCATCACGGCAGTGCATGTAGAAGAATTCCGTTATCTTATATTTAGGTATAATGTCGATTTTGTTGTATGTACACATTTAGCAAGCGATATCGAAATGCTTCAAATCATTAGTTTAACATATTTAAGTTAATAAACCTTCTTTAATGAAATGAAGTTGGCATAAAGCCATGGCGGCATAACGGCAGTGCATTTAGAAGAATTCCGTAATCTTTTATTTAGGTATAAAGTCGATTTTCTTGTATATACACAGTTAGCAAGCGATGTCGAAATGCTTCAAATCATTAGTTTAACATATTTTAGTTAATTAACCTTCTTTATCTTACTGAAGTTTACATAAAGCCATAACGGTATAACGGCAGTGCATTGGGAAGAATTCCGTAATCTTATATTTAGGTATAAAGTCGATTTTGTTGTATATACACATTTATCAATCGATATCGAGATGCTTCAACTCACTAGTTTAACATAATAAGTTAATAAACATTTTTTAGCTTACTGAAGTTTACATAAAGCCTTAACGGTATAACGGCAGTGCATTTAGAAGAATTCCGTAATCTTATATTTAGGTATAAATTCGATTTTCTTGAATATACACATTTAGCAAGCGAGCAGTGCATTTAGGAAGAATTCCGTTATCTTATATTTAGGTATAAATTCGATTTTCTCGTATATACACATTAAGCAAGCGATATCGAAATGCTTCAAATCATTAGTTAACATATTTAAGTTAATTAACTTCCTCTATCCTACTGAAGTTTACACAAAGCCATAGCGGTATAACGGCAATGCATTTGAAGAATTCCGTAATCTAATATTTAGGTATAAAGTCGATTTTGTTGTATATACACATTTAGCAATCGATATCGAGATTTTCGACTCATTAACTTAACATATTTAAGTTAATAAACCTTCTTTAACGATCTGAATTAGGCATATAGCCACGGCGGTATTACGGCAGTGCATTTAGAAGAATTCCGTAATCTTCTATTTAGGTATAAAGTCGATTTTCTTGTATTTACATATTAAGCAATCGATATCGAAATGCTTCAAATCATTAGTTTAACATATTTAAGTTAATTAACATTCTTTAACGAACTGAAGTTAGCAAAAAGCCATGGCGGCATAACGGCAGTGCATAGAGAAGAATTCCGTATCTTATATTTAGGTATAAAGTTGATTTTCTTGTATATACACATTTAACAGGCGATATCGAAATGCTTCAAATCATTAGTTTATCATATTTAAGTTAATTAACCTTCTTTAACGTATTGAAGTTGATATAAAGCCATGGCGGCATAACGGCAGTGCATTTAGAAGAATTCCGTAATCTTATATTTAGGTATAAAGTCGAGTTTCTTGTATATACACATTTAGCAAGCGATATCGAAGTGCTTCAAATCATTAGTTTATCATATTTAAGTTAATTAACCTTCTTTGACGTATTGAAGTTGATATAAAGCCATGGCGGCATAACGGCAGTGCATTTAGAAGAATTCCGTTATCTTATATTTAGGTATAAAGTCGATTTTGTTGTATATACACATTTAGCAATCGATGTCGAGATGCTTCAACTCATTAGTTTAACATATTTAAGTTAATAAACCTTCTTTAACGAACTGAAGTTGGAATAAAGCCATGGCGGCATCACGGCAGTGCATGTAGAAGAATTCCGTTATCTTATATTTAGGTATAATGTCGATTTTGTTGTATATACACATTTAGCAAGCTATATCGAAATGCTTCAAATCATTAGTTTAACATATTTAAGTTAATAAACCTTCTTTACCGAAATGAAGTTGGCATAAAGCCATGGCGGCATAACGGCAGTGCATTTAGAAAAATTCCGTAATCTTTTATTTAGGTATAAAGTCGATTTTCTTGTATATACACAGTTAGCAAGCGATGTCGAAATGCTTCAAATCATTAGTTTAACATATTTAAGTTAATTAACCTTCTTTAACGTATTGAAGTTGATATAAAGCCATGGCGGCATAACGGCAGTGCATTTGGAAGAATTCCGTAATCTTATACTTAGGAATGAAGTCGATTTTCTTGTATATAAAAATTTAGCAAGCGATATCGAAATGCTTCAAATCATTAGTTTAACATATTTAAGTTAATTATCCTTCTTTAACGTATTGAAGTTGATATAAAGCCATGGCGGCATAACGGCACTGCATGTAGAAGAATTCCGTAATCTTATATTTAGGTAAAAAGTCAATTTTGTTGTATATACACATTTAGCAATCGATATCGAGATGCTTCAACTCATTAGCTTAACATATTTAAGTTAGTAAACTTTCTTTAACGATCTGAAGTTGGCATAACGGCAGTGGATGTAGAAGAATTCCGTAATCTTATATTTTGGTATAAAGTCGATTTTCTTGTATATACACATTGAGCTATCGATATCAAAATGCTTCAAATCATTTGTTTAACATTATAAGTTAAAAAACATTTTTAGCTTACTGAAGTCTACATAACGCCTTAACGGTATAACGGCAGTGCATTTAGAAAAATTCCGTAATCTTATATAAAGTCGATTTTCTTGTATATACACATTAAGCAATCGATATCGAAATGCTTCAAATCATAAGTTTAACATATTTAAGTTAATTAATCCTCTTTGCCTTACTGAAGTCTACAAAAGCTTTAACGGCATAACGGCAGTGCATTTGGAAGAGTTCCGAAATCTTATATTTAGGTATAAAGATGATTTTGTTGTATATACACATTTAGCAATCGATAGCGAAGATGCTTCAAGTCATTAGTTTAACATATTTAAGTTTATTAACCTTCTTTATCTTACTGGAGTTTACATAAAGCCATAACGGTATAACGGCAGTGCATTTGGAAGAATTCCGTAAACTTCTATTTAGGTATAAAGTCGATTTTCTTGTATATACACATTTAGCAATCGATATCGAAATGCTTCAAATCATTAGTTTAACATATCTAAGTTAATAAACGTTCTCTAACGCACTGAAGTCTACATAAAGCCTTAAGGGTATAACTGCAGTGCATTCAGAAGAATACCGTTATCTTATATTTAGGTATAAATTCGATTTTCTTGTATATACACATTTAGCAAGCGATACCGAATTGCTTCAAATCATTAGTTTAACATATTTAAGTTAATTAACCTTCTTTAACGTATTGAAGTTGATTTAAAGCCATGGCGGGATAACGGCAGTGCATTTAGAAGAATTCCGTAATCTTATATTTAGGTATAAAGCCGATTTTCTTTTATATACACATTTAGCAATCGATAACAAAAATGCTTCAAATCATTAGTTTAACATATTTAAGTTAATTAACCTTCTTTATCTTCCTGAAGTTTACATAAAGCCATAACGGTATAACGGCAGTGCCTTGGGAAGAATTCCGTAATCTTATATTCAGGTATAAAGTAGATTTTGTTGTATATACACATTTAGCAATCGATATCGAGATGCTTCAACTCATTAGTTTAACATATTAAGTTAATGAACATTTTTTAGCTTACTGAAGTCTACATAAAGCCTTAACGGTATAACGGCAGTGCATTTAGAAGAATTCCGTTATCTTATATTTAGGTATAAAGTCGATCTTCTTGTATATACACATTTAGCATGCGATATCGAAATGCTTCGACTCATTAGCTTAACATATTTAAGTTAATAAACCTTCTTTAACGATCTGAATTTGGCATATAGCCACGGCGGTATTACGGCAGTGCATTTAGAAGAATTCCGTAATCTTATATTTAGGTATAAAGTCGATTTTCTTGTATTTACATATTAAGCAATCGATATCGAAATGCTTCAAATCATTAGTTTAACATATTTAAGTTAATTAACCTTCTTTAACGAACTGAAGTTAGCAAAAAGCCATGGCGGCATAACGGCAGTGCATGTAGAAGAATTCCGTTATCTTTTATTTAGGTATAAGGTCGATTTTCTTGTATATACACATTTAGCAGGCGATATCGAAATGCTTCAAATCATTAGTTTATCATATTTAAGTTAATTAACCTTCTTTAACGTATTGAAGTTGATATAAAGCCATGGCGGCATAACGGCAGTGCATTTAGAAGAATTCCGTAATCTTATATTTAGGTATAAAGTCGATTTTCTTGTATATACACGTTTAGCAAGCGATATCGAAATGCTTCAAATCATAAGTTTAACATATTTAAGTTAATTAACCTTTTTTAACGTATTGAAGTTGATATAAAGCCATGGCGGCATAACGGCAGTGCATTAAGAAGAATTCCGTTATCTGATATTTAGGTATAAAGTCGATTTTGTTGTATATACACATATAGCAATCGATATCGAGATGCTTCAACTCATTAGCTTAACATATTTAAGTTAATAAACCTTCTTTAACGATCTGAAGGTGGCATATAGCCACGGCGGCATTACGGCAGTGCATGTAGAAGAATTCCGTAATCTTTTATTTAGGTATAAAGTCGATTTTCTTTTATATACACATTTACATATCAATATCGAAATGCTTCAAATCATTAGTTTAACATATTAATTTAATAAACATTTTTTAGCTTACTGAAGTCTACATAAAGCCTTAACGGTATAACGGCAGTGCATTTAGAAGAATCCCGTTATCTTATATTTAGGTATAAATTCTATTTTCTTGTATACACACATTTAGCAAGCGATATCGAAATGCTTCAAATTATTAGTTAACATATTTAAGTTAATTAACCTTCTTTAACGTATTGAAGTTGATATAAAGCCATGGCGGCATAACGGCAGTGCATTTAGAAGAATTCCGTAATGTTATAATTTTATATTTAGGTATAAAGTCGATTTTCTTGCATTTACACATTTAGCAATCGATATCGAAATGCTTCACACCATTAGTTTAACACATTTAAAATAATTAACCTTCTTTAGCGTAATGAAGGTGATATAAAGCCATGGCGGCATAACGACAGTACCTGTGGAAGAATTCCGTAATCTTATATTTTGGTATAAAGTCGATTTTCTTGTATATATACATTTCGCAATCGATATCGAAATGCTTCAAATCATGAGTTTAACATATTTAAGTAAATTAATTCTCTTTTTCTTACTGAAGTCTAGAAAAGCCTTAACGGCATAACGGCAGTGCACTTGGAAGAGTTCCGTAATCTTATATTTAGGTATTAAGTCGATTTTGTTGTATATATACATTTAGCAATCGACATCGAAATGCTTCAAATCATGAGTTTAACATATTTAACCCTTAACGACCTGAGCCCTATATCAGTTACGTAACCACCTGAGCACGGTCACAGTGACCGCAGTGTATCCGAACACTTGAATTTTTTTAGGATTTTAAGGTTTTATTATAAGAATACATTAATAAAACTCTTTAATATATACTAAATTATTTATTGACCTGAAAAAGGAAAAAAAACAAAACATATTTTTCTCATAAATGTGAACAATCGAATTGCTGGCACATTTTAACTAAAATTTCATAGTAGTTTACAAATTGAGATCTATCCACATAGGAACAAAATGTTATATAAAATTCTGTCTTTCTTTAAAGAATATAATAATATTCTAATGACATAAAAAAATAAAAGTTAAAAAAAACAAAACTTCGAGAAAATTACAGGGGGTAAATTCTTAAAATTTTTCACGACAACTTTTGCACGCTTTGTTAGAACATTCCACACAGATTGGATTTTTACATATAAAACACAAACGAAATGTTTTTCGTTTCTTCTTGGGATCACAAGTTGAACACGTTTTACGTTTTTCAAGATGATCAGCTTCAGAAACAGAAGGCAATTTTTCTTCTATTTTCAAGATCCGGCGAATAGAAGTTTTGATGTCACGAGGAGTGTGCTTGTTATTTTCTTGACGATTCATGTGTGGCATGGTCAGATCTTCTGCTAGCTGCTTCATAAATTTAAATCTACTTCTTACTCATGACATAAGCATTGGAAGCTGATATATCTAACAGAGGATAAAAAATGCACAAAGGCCATCTTTGCGTTCGTCGCGCCGTGGTATAGTTCGCACACCTTTGATCCAATAAATCAACGCCAATTTTAGTTTCATTGTAGTATAATATTATTTCGGGCTTTTTTGTATTATCGTCTACGTTTGCTGTATGGTGCATGCTGGAAATTAACACCACAGCACGGTTTTTTCTCGGCACAAAAGATGCCAAAGTAATATTTTTAGTAAAACCGAAAAGCGAGGTTCCAATTTCTCGTCGCCGATTTGGTTTGAATTCTGGCGGAATTTCTGTTTTATTTTTTTTTTAAGTACCCACAAGAGATAACTTTTTATCTTTCAAAGCAGCGACTAGCTCAACTGAACAAAACCAATTATCAGCAGTAATGTTTCTATTCGACCCTTCAATTGGAGATATGAGTCGTAAAACTGCTTGAGTAGGTTTTGAAAATCGAGTGTGTTCTGATGTCAAATTGGTCCCGTCCGAGCATTGAGTAAATAACCATTTCGGGCATCTGTAAGGCACATAATCTTTAAGCCATATTTAGCGGGCTTCTTTGGCATAAACACCCTAAAACGACACCGACCTCGAAAAGCTACCAGCATCTCATCAATACAGGCACAGGTTCCGATGCTGTACACCTTTTGGCAATTTTGAATGAAAGAGCTGAATAGCTCGGCGATTGGAGCAGAAATGTCAGTCTCTCGCCGGTGCGCTCTTGTTTCTGCATCATCGAAACGAATTGCTTTCATCAAAATCTCGAATCTATTTTTACTTAGAATGCAACGATATATTTCTCTTCCTGAGCCATCAGAACTATACCACCACGCATAATGTTCCCGATTGTCTTTAAAAATAGCTGTATAGAATAAAAAACTAATAAATGCTTTTAACTCTATGAGATCAACATCATGAACACAGCCTTGGTTTTTATATCTTGGTCGTAACTGCCTTATTTTGTCGTTGGTATGTATCACTATGTTTTCCAGCATCTCATCTGTAAATAAATGCTCCAAAGGTCAAGAGGTGTTGTAGAATCATTGAGAACTTCATGACAGGCCGATTGAAGTCCTTGTCCTTGCTATACAATGTTATACCGCTGAGTTCTAGTACGACTAGCAATTGGCACAGAAGGCCACCGAAACGATTTTTCCAAAATAGTTCCAATTTCTAGTCTGGAGTTGTGACAAGGGTAACTCGTCTTCTGAAGAAAATTACTCAAATATACCTCCCTCCGGCTGTCCATCGGCACCTTGACACTTGCAGGCAGTCATCAGATTCACAGTCATCTAAAACCTCGGGAACTTCTAAATCCTCAGGGTCTATATCACTGTAACTCTCATTCAGGATTTGTTCCACATCCGACAGTTCTTCCTCTAACTATCTCCTAATATTTTCGATGTTTACATCCATTTTTACTCTAAAACAATAAACATAAACGTTATTGTGTGTAATCACATAACTACCTGCACGCAGTCACCATGACCGCTATCAAAATATTTTACTCACCCAAGTCAAACGAGCGCACTTGTATGCTTGCCGAGCGCACACGCGACACTAAACCACCACCAGAAAAGGTACACGAACGCACACTAACACGCGATAACGAACTCCTACGAAATTAAAATTCAAAAAGTCGTTGTGGTCACCACGACCGCTGGCAGGTGGTTAAAGGTTAAGATAATTAACCCTCTTTATCTTACTGAAGCCTACAAAAGCCTTAACGGCATAACGGCAGTGCATTTAGAAGAATTCCGTAATGTCATATTTAGGTATAAACTCGATTTTCTTGTATATACTCATTTAGCAAGCGATATCGAAATGCTTCAAATCATTAGTTTAACATATTTAAGTAAATTAATCCTCTTTTTCTTACTGAAGTCTACAAAAGCCTTAACGGCATAACCGCAGTGCATTTAGAAGAATTACGTAGTCTTATATTTAGGTATAAAGTCGATTTTCTTGTATTTACAAATTTAGCAATCGATATCGAAATGCTTCAAATCATTAGTTTAATATATTTAAGTTAATAAAGCTTCTTTAACGCACTGAAGTTTACATAAAGCCATGGCGGCATAACGGCAGTGCATTTAAAAGAATTCCGTAATCTTAGATTTAGGTATAAAGTCGTTTTTGGTGTATATACGCATTAAGCAATCGATATCGAAATGCTTCAAATAACTGGTTTAACATTAGAAATAAATATCAAATTCGCGGCAACTCACCTTTGATTTGGCGATGACTTTGCGGTCGGTTGAAGAAGAAAAACTTGGTTGTCTGACGGAGAACCGTATATGCGCGCGGATCGTAAGAAAAAGAGACCTTGGCCTCGTCCGCCAGTTCCTTTTGTTGATTGGGTGTGGTGTCCTCATGTGTGGTGCGAAAGGTGTGGTGTAAAAGATGATGTGTTGAGTGTGGTACGTAGTGTGGGATGACCGGAAATGATCCGCATGATGCCAATGTG
>JAPZAG010000358.1:0-50952 GCA_027475135.1 Bactrocera correcta | reverse complement strand
ATCTGGTAGTTTTTCCGTCGTTGTTCAATTTTAACAAGACTGAGGTAAAAGCTGACATTAGCCGCCTTAATGGAATTGTGATAGATTCCATCTCTCTGGTGATTTGTGATGGTCATATGCTCAATTATACGAACCAGATCCAAGTTGAGATCGACCTCTTCAGCTCTAACTTAACATAAAGCATTTTTCGGAACAACCTTTACAGGAGGATAGAAACTACTTGTAACTTTAATCGGATTAGAATAAGAGATTCAAAAACTTTCCTACAAAGGTTAATATAATATATTAAGAAATTTATCAGAAAAATTATTTTATTATTATTATTATTATTATTTTTTTTTTTTTTTGAACTTTTAAATTAAAAAAAAAAATTCCCTGAAAATGTTAGCCCTTAATATTAACTTTAAGAACTGGACCAAGGCCTGTAAAAATTTTCCATAAAAAAAACGCTACAATCGTGAGTTTTAAATTCCTACATATCAGACGTATTTTATGGCATCGTTTTGACTTTAGACGCATATTTCTCAGAAATGTTCACTCTACAAAAGTATCCAGTACAACAAAGCCGTAACTTACACCGGCGAGGTAGTACAGGGCTCTAAACCCGATTTTTTCAAGAATTTCGCATTTTTTTTATAAATATCTCGTAAATGACACGAGCGATAAAAAAAATTAAATGAAAACTTTGTAGGAAACTTTATTTCCTATAAAAAAGATCCGAGGTCAGAATAGCTATCATTAATACTTCTCGAGTTATTCATCATTTTAAGTAAGCCTGTATGCAATTTTCGTAGATTTTTTAATACGAGTACATACCATCTATAAACATTCTATAAAGCCTTACTTAAAAAAACCGAATATCTCGAGAAGTATTAACAATAGCGAATTTAGACTTTCTTAAAGCAAATAAAATTTCCTACAAATTTGTCATTCAAATTTTTTCTATAGCTCCTGTCATTTACGAGATATATACAAAAAAATGCGAAATTCTTGGAAAAATCTTCTATGGAAAGTTTTTACAGGCTTGGTCCAGTTCTTGATGTTAATATTAAGGTCTAAAATTTTCAGGGATTTTTTTTAGGATATTTCCAAGGAAATTTCGTGACGGGACTGAAGAAAATTAATAGCTCAATAAAACAAAAACACCCTCATGTATATATAAAATTCAATATACCATAGGAGATGTAGTCTCAGCAATTATATATTTTGTATTCGAATATGTAAGTATGTATTATACTGCAACCCAAATCAACTCCTTCGGAAACGCATTAAGTAGGGATTAAAACCAAGTATAACCAGCATTTAATAAAAAGCATGTGCAACTGGCAACTCTACTACCGTATATGCATGCAAATTTCAAGGTCAGGTCAGTGGGTAACTATGTACAACATTCGCGTTTTGTCGGCAAGTAGCGTCGCTTCAAACGACAACTACGCATTGAAAGTGAAAGTGAAAACAATAACGAGACTGAACGTAAACAAAAGTGATTCGTTAAAGAAATCGAAAAAAAGACTATAGAAACTAGAAATTAGAAAGAAAATAATGTTTTAAAACATTTTACAATGGTACTAACTATTGATCAATGCTGAAGGATAGCAACAGGATTCATTCATTCATCGATGATATGCATATTTGTGTTAATGTATGTGTGTATATGGGGTAGTGTGTTCGCAAGAGATGAGAGCACGAACAAATACAACAACAAAGCATGTGCCATATGATTGTGTTGCATTTTATTGATTTTTCGCAAAAACGAATCCTGCAAAAATAGTGCGCTTCCTCAGGGTTGCCAAGTGAGTATCGCATGTTTCGCAATTAATGCGCTTATTGAATATTTTGCGATAAAATACATATAGGCAAGTATGTATATATTTTTTTATTATTTTTTAGTTACTCTTTTTTATGTAGTGAAATGATATGAATAAAAATTATAAAGCATATTTAGCATATTATTCTCTTGAAATAGGTGTATTCTTATTCACGTTGTATTATTGTATGCAATCAAGCTGAAGCCGAAGATTTGATAGTATGGGCTTTTTTGTTGTTATTGCTGTTACGGTGCTAGAAAACCTTCCGCAAATACTTAGTTGTCAGAAATGCTACTAAGTTGACAGTCCTTGGTGAGCTAGAAATTGGCGTTCGATTCGGGTATGTAGCCGAAATGTAAGAACAGAATTATCATATCAATTAGTATATACCACATTTATTAATTGTATGCCTCTTGGGTACTCTAAATCACATAAGGCTAAGAGAAATATTCTTATATTCATTTTATTAAGATGAATTAAGCAGAAATTGTAGGTATTCAATTTAACTCTCTTAAAAAATTTTACAGTTAACAAACTTTTTAAAGGGTTGACACCAGTTTTGAAACAATTTTCTAGCAAGTATATGGCATTTGAAAAAATTGTAGTTATACAATTAAACGATTTTAAAAAATTTGACAGTAAACAAACTGTTTATAACGTTTCCACCTATTTCAAAAATAGATTTCCAGAAAGTAATTGGCATTTGAAAAAATTGTAGGTATACAAGTAAAGGATTTTAAAAAGTTTAACGTTAAGAAAACATTTTAGAAGGTTGCCACCTATTTCAAAAATATATTTCCCGAAAGTGACATTTGAAAAAATTGTAGATATATAATGAAACGATTTTAAAAAGTTTGACAGTAAAAAAACCTTTTAAAGCGTTGCCACTTATTTCAAAAATAGATTTCCCGAAAGTGACATTAGAAAAAATTTTAGGTATACAATTAAAACGATTTTAAAAAGTTTAACGTTAAGAAAATATTTCAGAAGGTTGCCACCTATTTCAAAAATAGATTTCCAGTAAGTAATTCGCATTTGAAAAAATTTTATGAATTCAATTAAACTCATTTTAAAAAGTTTGTCAACAAAAAAACTTTTTAAAATGTTGCCACCTGTTTCAAACATAAATTTCAAGCAAATAAATGACATTAAACAAATTTTAGAGATTTAATAAAACATTTTAAAATTTTTTGACAATAAAAAATTGCTTTTTATAGGGCTGCCACATTTTAAAAAGCAAATTTCCAGCAAATAATTGGCATTTGAAAAAATTGTATGAATTCAATTAAAATATTTTAAAATTTTTTGACAATATTTTAAAATTTTTTGACAATAAAAAACTTTTTAAAGGGCTGCCACCTTTTTAAAAAGCAAATTTCCAGCAAATAATTGGCATTTGAAAAAATTGTATGAATTCAATTAAATTTTTTAAAAATGTTGACCAAATAAAAAAACTTCAATCTGATCAATTACACATAGTAGTTGTTTATGTTGTTCTATATTATGCGATTTACAATACTATGTATAATATTTACACACACATACATACACATATGCATATAGTTTTCAATTAAATGCAATCCAAAGCAGAGTTCATTAATACTGGCATTTTGCTCAAATGAGTATTACCTGCGTATGAGGATGTGTAAGCTAGAGTAACACCGATTTATCAAATTCTGAAGCATACCTTTAGGCATGAAATTGCAACTACTTCTATATAGCGGCAGTTATTTCTCTCATGACATAAATATATTGGTGGTGTTATTTTATGTCATGATATAAATATTTTGAGTTATACATACATACATACTATATAGCAATGCATAATTATTTCTTGCAGTCGCTCATACGTTCTGTCAAACAATCCAAAATTTTGAGATCAATATATTGTGAAAAATGAAACTATAATATTATAATATATTATTTATGCACAATTGAAGAAACGTATGTCAAATGGTTATAAGTTATGAATAGTTAAGTCAATTTTCAAAGAAAAAAACCTTGCATTTGCGGTGTTAAATTATTTAGAAAAAGCTTATATGCACACATACATGCATAACGTCACCTAAAATGCAAAATAACGTAACATCACTTTTCATAAGTTAACAGGCGAAGGAGAAACGTTATAATAAAAACCACTCATATTGAAACAAAATTTCAGTTTGGGTAACCATTTCATAGGTTATATTTTGGTTATCATACATTCATATTGGAAAAAAAATGTCAGTTTGGGTTATAAAATGGTTATATTTTGGTTATCATACATTCATATTGAAACAAAATTTCAGTTTGGGTAACCATTTCATAGGTTATATTTTGGTTATCATACATTCATATTGAAACAAAATGTCAGTTTGGTTTATAAAATGGTTAAATATTGCTTATTGTATCTGACAACGATTTTCACTTTTTTTACATTTTAGCTGACGATATATGTGTATATGTATATGTAGATACAAATTTTCTTATGTTTAAGCAAGCAATCTGCTCAGAAGTGACGAACTGCATATTTGCACAACAATGTGTAAATTCACTCGCTTGCGACAAATTCAAAAATAAAATCGATTTAAAGAATGTTTACTCAATGATTCAAAGTAGTTTGCATTTCTATTTTAAAATTTGCATTACAAAACAAATTTCGAGAGAATAAAACAAATTAAATAAATAAAAATATATGTGACACTACCTTTTTACTGAAAAAAATAGTATTAATGGCAGAGAGGATGTGTAATTTTTTTTTTATTTTTTTTTAATCTTCTTCCGTTCTAACTTTCAGACAAACATATTTATTCATTTCGACAAATATTGACAATGCAAGGAGAACGAAATTTTCTAACATCTATAAAATATTGGCATATAAATCAAATGTATGTATATATTTATAACAGTTATTACCGTCACCAACACAAAGCTGCTCCCCATAACTTGCACTCCTTTCATTTGTTGCCACTTTATCCCGTGGCAGCCACTAATTATAAAATATTTCGCATCAAATTTGCCAAACTCAATGCCAACAAACATTATCTGTCTGCCTGTTTTCTGCGTTGAACTTCAAACATACAAAAACAAATATACTGCTCACGATAAATGCGTACAAATAATGCGTCCCTTACGCCCCTCACAAAGTTTCACTCGAATGCGCTGCGTCAAAGTTGTTCCGCTTACTTGTTCCATTTCGTCGTTTGCTTCTTTGTTGCATTCGTTCTTCTTAATCTTTCTTCGACTTCCCCAATTGCTGATACACCATGTTGTTGACGCACAGAAGTTTGTACGAATTCGCAACAAGCAACATGCGGTTATAATTTCCTATGCAAAAGTGGATTGCAGCAGCAGCGACGCGGAAAGGATTGTGTGGCCTTACTTGCAGGAAATGCAAATCAATTTGGAAAATTGAGAAAATTGAGTTTTGTTTCTTATTCTTAGACGAAAGTTTAGCTTAATTGCTCAGTTGGTGTTATTTTGGAAATTTAATAGAATGCAATTTTAATAAAAAAAAAACTTTAACGTTGATTATGCTATTACGTAGAGAGTCTTTGAAACACCATTGCAGAGAATATGGAAAGAAAGTAGTACAGATGAAGTCCTATAGATGGGGGCCAAAGGCTGTGTTTTCTCGATTATATTGCCAAAATGAAAACTGGATATGCAAAACAATATACTCAACTATTATTTTTACCAACTCAATTTGTGAAAGAGAAAGTTTACGGAGACAAGTTCAATAATAAATAGCCAATAATCAACTCAACCTTTTATCTCCAAAAACACTGAAAGCGTAGAGTATGACACTCATTATAAAATTGAAAAGTACTTGGACTCTCAATATAAGAAAAATCTAATATTTAAACTGTGTGGTTAATTTTTTCCCCTTCCTATAATTTTTTAAACAATGTAAACTTATGAACTAATTCTGTTTGTTTACTCAATTGGTTGTTTACAGGATTGAGAGGCATTTCTTATTGATCTTGATATTACAATGAACTCTAAAGTTCATTTGAACCTTCCCAGTAACGTAACAGTTAACAAACTTAAAGTTATCCGGGCCTTTGTGTAGTTATGACCAAAGAATTTCGTAGCCATCATAGTACTAAATTTCTATTTGGAACAACAGACAATCGCACCGTTTCTTTGAATATAATATAATAAATTGAAGACCACAATATCAAGTGTACTTCTTCATTTTTCTTTTCGCTTTTACCCGATTGATTGAAGTAACCTATTAATCTTCATGATAAGCGACGTTCATACCAAATTTTACCCGTGTGGACAAAAAAATACTATTTCACGTCTTTTAACCCAAATCTTTATTATCTCCTTCACTGCAAACTCCTGAACAAATACAAACATGCCGACGTTTAATCCAATTTCCAAACACTTATTATAAGCCTTATCTGAATTGACTTTCAGTGCTTTCAGCGAATTTTACTTTTTCATTTTTGCAGCGGTTTTCATTAGATTGCTGGACAGTTTGATACTCACAAACCCACGCCTAGTCACCAGTGTCGATGCGTTTGATAAACTTAGGCTCCTAGCTAGTAAGTTGCCAAGTATCTATTCGAGACCTCTACTCGTCGATTTGCAAGGTTCAGGTCGTTTTATAGTTCCACACGAGTCCATTACCACGTTTCATATCCAATTCATTTGACATCTCTCTGGGGCCAACACGATGATTTTCGAGCACTGTTTCTTTCACTTTTTCGATGTCATTAATTGATCAACATCCATCTATGGACGCCTGCTATGAGGAAAGTTTTCGATAACTTTACGATCTTCTTTGAATGCTGTCTATCACTTACATAAATGCTTCCGGTCGTACTAAAATAGTCTCCCCAAGACACTTTTTTAACATTTTCAACGATTTTATTTCGATTGTAAAAATTACCGAAAAAACTTGCGACCAGCAAACACATTGACATGTGAATGTGAAACTTCACATGTGCATAACAAGTGGTTGTGTGAGTCTGGCGAAAAATTATATCGATTTAGGTTAGCGCGAAATTTGAAAAATGCGTTCCGAGTAAACTTTGTTCAGATTGATATTGATTTAAATACTGAAGGGTTCAATTTCAAGTTCCGAAAACTGGTTTTAATAGCAAAAATTATAGATTTTTTATCAAGCTTATGAATTTGGTCTCTGTACTCAACAGACTGTCTAATGGATTAATAAAAGTAGCAACAATAATAACAATAAAATTTCAAATCGCTGCGACTCTTTTGGTGCAGTTCGCCATTTTTTTTTTTTTTTTTAACAAGTGACATCAAAACGAAATACCATTTTGATCTGGTCATGCTTAGGGATATAAAAGAAACCTGTCAACAGTAGCTGATGTGTATATACAAAAGTTTTAGACCTTTTTATTACCTACAACTTTCAGACTTCAAATCGCTCGTATATTATTATTTCTCTTGTAAATTTTTTATTTTATCTCTCGTTTCCGACGGGTTTCAACCTATCCTTTTTATTATACCCTAAACAGGGTATATTAAGTTTGTCACGATGTTTGTAACACCCAGAAGGAAGCGTCGGAGACCCTATAAGGTATACATATAAATGATCAGTATGTTGAGCTGAGTCGATTTAGCCATGTTTGTCTGTCTGTCAGTCCGTCTGGCTGTATATATACGAACTAGTCCCTCAGTTTTTAAGACATCCTTTTGAAATTTTGCAAACGTCATTTTCTCTTAAAGAAACTGCTCATGTGTCGGAACGGCCGATATCGGACCACTATAACATATAGCTGCCATATAAACTGAACTATCGGAATCAAGTTCTTATATGGAAAACTCTTACATTTGGCAATGTATCTTCACCAAATTTGGTATAGATTATTTTCCAGGGCAAAAATGTAATCTCCGAGAAAATTGTTCAGATCGGTTAACTATAGCATATGCTGGCATACAAACTGGACACATAGTTACTAACAGAAATGCACCTGTGAAGGGTATTTAGCTTCGTTCAACGTTTTTTCTTGTTTTTTTGTTTCAAAAATTCTCCACCCTGGTCTAAATGTATGAGTTAATATCATATTAATCACCTTTAGCCTAATCGCTTCATTAAACTTAAATTTCACTCTTATTAAATTCATAATCCATTTTTTATTACCTATTTGAGCTCCGTTATTTGGCTAGACTAACCAAATACCTAATACCTACCCCTTTAACTATAGTTCCATTCCAGAAACTATTTTCGGTCACACAGAATTTCCTCAAAGACCAACAAAATCCTTCACATTTCGTACACAAAATACAAACACTGCTTTAACCAGCGCTTAATCACATCATCTACAATAACAACAACAACAACAACAACAACAGCAACAGTTGCATTACTTGCGGCATCAAGTGGAGCAAACTCCGTTGAAACTCATGTTGATAGCACTTGTAGCAACGGAATCTGTAGTTAAATGAAAAGAAAGTGCTGTTTGGCAAAACCGCGACAGCTATTGCCACTATAGCCGACAATCCGCAAAAGTAAATGCCAACAACAACAAGAACACGCACAGTACGACCATAATGCCAAATACTTATGCAACCCCAAATTTCGGCGGGGCGAAGAGCAATACGGCGCACAAACGCAGCTTTGACTAAGAGCAAGGCGAAGTTGGGCGTGCCACTCCCCCCCCGCGAACATCATCCCCCCCGGCGTGCATCGCTTATAGCCGCCCGCAATGTTATGTAAAATGTTGCACAATATTTTTGCATTTAATGCGAAACTTTTACTGTTCAAATTATTACCGTTAGCAGAGCAACATAAAACGAAATAAAAGCGCGAAACAAAAATCATAAACAAATCCCAGCAACAAAACGCAAAATGTATTTATTATATGAATGAAGTTGCTTTTGCCATTAGTAACTGTAAATGTATGTGTGTGTTAGTGCGCGTGTGTGTGCTGTAGTTAATCTGCGCTTTTGTTGTTGTTGCAGTTGTAGATTTTTTGCGCGCCGCTCGCAGCGCTCAAATTGTGGTAATCGCTGGCATTCACACTAACACACACATGCATACAATACACACATACTAACTGACTCAGCCATCCACACACATACACCAACACACGTTTACTTGGCGCAATTTAATTGAGATGATTTACCCTTTTTTGCGGTAATTAAGTCGCAATTACGACGCCACTTTTTCAAATTATGCACAAAGCAAAAAACAATTCGGTTAAAGCACCGCAACAAAGCGTCGAAAAGGTGAGCAGCTATTACCACCACATTGGCAAGGTCTGCCACTGTGCGCCTGAGTGTGTGGGTGTGCTTAAATGCGCGTGCAGCATCCACCTGTTATCAAGTGTTGTTGTTGTTGGTCTTTTTTGTTGCACCATTTAGCTGGCATTTAGCGTAGAAATGTCAAGGGGCAAATGTTGCTGACTGCTGCCGCGCAACAGCGCATGCAGGAGCACCCTTTTGCACAGTGCGCCAAAATGCAAAACGGCTCCCATGTAATTCGCCCCTCTGCAGCCCTTTCGTTGGGAAGTTGAATGTTTTATTAAGTGGTGCTAGAAGTTTCCCGTTTTGTGAATGCGCCTACATGCAGATCATCTATGCGCGTTTGTATGTGTGTGTGTGTATAAATGGACGCCGCTGTTGGCTGAAGGAATGATTCGAAAGAGTAAAATGCATTTACGAAATTTTTTAATAAAAGTTAATTATTTACCATTAAATTTTAAAACATTTTTCTTTCTTAAATAAAAAAACATCTTCGAAAATTTTTACACATTGACAGATAGATAATATTTGCAACAGTTAGAGATATTCGCCAGGTAATTATTTGCATTTGTAGTTGGAACCCTATATACATCGGTTAAAATTTTACTCGGACTGACAAAAAACTACAGGTATAGGTTATAAGTAAAAATAGGCTCCTTTTGAACCAATACAAGCTTGCCCCTGATTAAGCCAAAATTTCATACACTTCTTATAAGCCTCGACTGAGACGTTCATTGGGTAATTTTTTGTTTTTTTTTTTTGGTTTCGGCTCATTTGCGTTGCTTCTTTCGCTAGATTGGTTGTTGGATATGTTCGACGTCATATTCATTAACCCACCTCTCGTCACCAATACTTATACGTTTGAAGAATATAGGCTCCTCAGCTATGTGGTCAAACATTTCTTTTGCAACCTCTACTAAACATCATTTTTGAAAAGATGCAGGTCTTTTCGTACTTATGTAGCACTGGCATGCTTTATACTTAAAACATTAATCATAAAGGATGTTGAGATCTGCTTCTGTCTTTCTGAAGCCAACACACGTAATCATACTCATTTACTTGAAACATGAAGATTATTATATTACATTTTATTCACGAATAAAGGCGAAAACTTATTTGTCGGTATAAGAATCCAATGGATTGTACTTAAGGTTTAATTCTGAATGTGTTCATACAAATAAATTTCATTGGAAAAAATATTGAATTTAAGGCTGCTTTCTTAATGTCTGATTACCAGCCTGTCTCTCCAGTTAATTGTGTCGTCTGCTAATAGAGCGTCCATTTAATATAGGTTTCACTTTATTTTTTATTTATGAATTGTTTTTACTATCCTATCTTCTAAGTTGGTTCGAACTGGTCACAGTGTGCTAAATTTTGCTAAAATCGGCTCAGTAGTTTAGGAGTTCATCGCAAACAAAAACGTGACACGTACTTTTTACATATAAAGACATACACCCCTATTCCGTGCACTTGACAAATTCAAATATTTATAATTTGTCAAAATTTGAAATTTATCAAGCATTTCGTATTCTGTGTGTGAAATAAAAAGCTCTTTTCTTTATAAGTTGTTAAGATGTCAAATGCTCTTGATACTGCTTGATATGAATTAAATATCTGATTGTGCATCTTGTTGTGAAAATGGAAGATATTTTACTTTTGTTATTGTTAAACGAAGATAAAAATTTTGAGAATAGGAATCGGGCGCGGCATTTAAACTCCATTTTCTGTGAGCGAGAATACCTTTGGGCAAAAAAAAATTTAAAAAAATTGATGAACTAGCCCCACACGATGATCAGAAAACGGCACTAACTTTAACTGCAATGGTTCCAGCAGCTTTGAACTTCTTTGGACACGGCTCATATCAGGAGTACCTCAACTTGCCCATGAGTCAGTCGTTCCTTTCGAGAAGTGTACGGGCTGTAGCAAAACTTATTGTGAAGGCGAAGGGAGGAGAAATAAAGTGTCCCAGTTCAAAAGAGGAAGAAACTTTTATAAAAACGGGACAAGTATTATTGTAATACAAATAATAATATACTAATTTGCGGTAATTTATTTAATATATATTCCAGATTTTTTATAAAATTTGGAATAAAAAGCACCTTAGGAGCAGTTGACTGCACGCAAATTGCTATCAATATAATTTGAATAAAAATCAGCTGTTTCTATTTAAATTATTTCGTTGTTTGGGGAAAATCTTAGCGAATTGAAGCTTTTACTTTTATCAAGATTGGCACAGAATACCAAAATATTTCGAGCTTAATAAATATTTGAGTTAATTTTCAATATTTTACTAATTCGTCAAGTGCACAGAATAGGGATGATAGTCTTTATATAGTTTAAAAGCATGGTGAAAAACTGCAAATCGACCTTTTAATATCAAATTCTACTAAATTGAAAAAATACATTATAAATCGTAGACGTGCGTGTTATTGAATAGAAAAATTTCACAAAACAAAATTACCAAGTTTTGAGAATCTTTTGAGAACTTATTCTACAGTTATTTTAATGTCGTAATGCATATGTAGCAATGCCAGTCCTATCAATCTATCTTAAAGCATGTTCGTCCTCAGCCATGTTTATATGTGGCGAAGTGTCGAAAAAGAGCATTCCGAGCTCGCATTCATCACAGAAAGTGATTCTGCACATTCTGCGAATAAAACTATAAAATATAGTGTGTAGGTCTACGTCGCAGTTGTTCAACGTTTTCAATGCAGTAATCAAAAAATTGTTGTCTCTTGACTTTTGCTTCTGCCCCCAATGGCACTGCCAGTGATCAAGTTCGCCTCTGAGCTTCAAACGTCGCACGACGTGGTCATTATTCAAAAGGCCTTTGAATCTACATGTCTATTAAGTAGTCAACAAGATTTTCCATTTCCTTGGTTTTCAAAGCGCATACTTTTCAGTTGAAATTAATGCAATAGTTGTCTAGAAAAGCGCGTCTCTAAATCTTCGCCGATTGTATCCAACAGAGAAATGCACACTGAATTATAAATTGAGATTTTCTTGCTCGGAATTAGCCACTGTTTTTCAAACACGACTATTTTGTACTTTTTCGATGTTATTCTCATTAATTGGATAATGGATAAATGAATGTAGGGCCTTCATTGAATGCTTTGTACCACTCAAATTGTTGGTGTCATTATAAAGTAGAGCCTCGAAAGCATTTCTGTGACAATTTCAATGATTTCGTAACTGTAATTTTATTGAAAACGCAAGATTTCAAGTAAACTTGTTAAAAATCAACAGATAAACTTTCGCATCATAATTAAAAACCTGCCAAACACACAGTAAGTGACTTACCATAGACATAGAAAACTAGACACGAACACAAATAGCATAGTACCAATCTAGGATAGAAATTTTATCAACTCGGTTTGCACGAAAAGTTTAAATGATTTAAAAAAATAAATCCGGGTAAATGATTAAATGTATTATATACATAAATCTAAAACAAATCGTTTTTTGTGTTATCAGAAATACTGTAGACCCGTGTGCTCATTTTCATTGAGATATCTTAATTTTTACTTGAGTGTCAAACTATGAGATAAAGGGTTACAACATGCAAAATAAAAAGCTAATTATTAAAAAAGTACACTCTGTAGCACATGTATAATATTAAAAGCCCGTTAATAATTTTATGTTTGCACATTAAGTTATGCACAATATCAGTTATCGTTATTATTACAGTTTGAATCTCATTAGTAACGCTATGAAACAGGTGCTCATCTCGCTCTTTTTAAAGAGCTCTATTAAATATTTTCAGCGTTTAAAGTTTTTTAAGAAATCGGGCAATAATTCGACAATAATGCTTTTGGGAAATCTTCTAAAACCGTTTAAAATAAATACACCTGTTAATTATTTATTTATCGATGTGAAATTTAAGAAAAACTTGCAATTGTTTTATTACTTAATAATCACATGTGCATGAAAACGAAAGTTAATAGAAAATTCAAATATATTTTATGACTTTAGAAGTAGTATTTTACCTCATTAAAAAATCTAACACAACCTTTAATAGTTATTTTTTTGTTTTGAACATCGAAAAAGGTCGTCTAAAATATTATTGAAGACTAAGATACCTCAAAATTGCGAGTACCTCAGCGACCTCTTAAAAAAAAGTGATTTATTTTGATTTAGGGCAGGAGGATCTCACAGACGCACAGAGTTGGAGCGAAGCCAGAGATCCAACAATAGTACACAAGAAGACAACCGGTATAAGGAACACAAAGGATTTTACCAGGCACCCAGAATAATCCAGCGATTCTACAACATCTACGAGTATAGTTCGTCTAAACAAATTTCTGCAAAGTAGGCCTCCGTGTTGGCGATAACATTCGACTAAAATTTCTGGGCGGTGAATGATATCTCTCTTTTAACCCCAGTTCTCTTTGATTCTTGGAAAGATATTAGAACGAAACAAATAAAATTAAATATAAATTAGAAGAGTATATTTCTAAAATCGTAAACTATTTTATGGAAAAATGTATGTATCATGTATACATAAATACAGTGAAATTTCGCACTACGGACAGTCCTTATAGCCAGACACCTTCCATAACCGGACAAATTTCATGAACACAATGTATTCATTAATATTGTCACACAAAACCAATTCCTATAGCCGGACATGTTCCAATAACTAGGTTAGGTTAGGTTAGATGGCTGATCAAAGATCACATGTAGACTAATGACGTAGTCCTTTGTGATGCCATTGAAAAAGAACTGCCAAATTCGAACTTACAGATTAGCGAAGCGCTTTGTAGCCAATACATAGTTACACCGACGCTTAACTTCAACACCCGCCAGTTCGGTGGGATGTCCGAAGGTGTGCGCCCCCAAGTTTCTAAGTCTTGACTAGTCAAATGCGGGACAGGAAGCAGGAAGTGCTGGCTTGTTTCTACTGCATCCTCTTCCAAACAGCTTCTACAGTCAGCATGCGGTAAGATACCCATTCTTAACGCATGTAAGCCAATAGGACACTAGCCTGTTAAAAGTTCCATTAATAATGAGAGGTTAGCCTTACCGAGGGCCAAGAGATCATTAGATCTTCTGCAATCTATTCTGGGCCAGAAGGCTTTTGCGACCGCACAGGTACCGATGCTGGCCCAGCGTTGGACCAGCATCCGCGTGGCCCAGGTATCTAGTAGTAGAACACAAGAAGATGCAAGAGCACCGATCCGTTCCCATTCTACCGACAATGCCTCTAGGGTGCCCTTCCTTGCTAACTCATCAGCTTTGCAATTACCTGCAATTCCGATGTGGCCCGGCACCCATATCAGTCTAATCACAAAAACTCTAGCTGCTAGAGATAGCGATATTAGAAATTCTTCGACCAACCCTGAGCGCACTGTGAATGAGTTCAGGGCTAGTATAGTCTGAGTGAATGGTCACTTCTCTGAAGGTGGATGCACACCGTAGCAGCAAATCTGATGCTACCTTGATGGCTGCGACCTCAGCCTGGAATACACTACAGTAGTCGGGAAGTCTGAAACATAAGTTGATAGAGAGCTCCCGACCTCCACCAACCTTCCCCCCAAGCTTTGACCCATCCGTGAAGAAGCTTGCTGCCCCTCTCCTCCAACGGCTTCTTCCCACCCATACCTCCCTCGTCGGTATATGGGCAGAGAAGGAGCCGGCAGAGTTCGGTATAACTAGACGCGGACACAATTCTGGTAATATTTCGTTCAAAGGCGACTGAGTCCAATATATAGTTCCTTTTTTTTATTATTAATAAGTGGAGCTCTGTGACAGTTTTTTTTTACGCAAATAGATCACGGCAGTAAAATTGACTTCAGCTGGCGCGGTCTGGTTACCGGAGGCTCAGCGGAAACTATTAAAATAATTGCCCTTCATCCACAGGTGCATAGCATTGGTTCGTATTTTATAGTTCAATAGAAATAGAGCCCTGAATTAGAACCTCTGACTCTAAACATACATTTTAAACACACGTTTTTGCCACACCCCCATATGTGGACAGCTTCCATAGCCAGACAAAAAATTGAGGTCATGAGGAATTTCACTTCAAATGATCATATATCATAATCACAGATATAACATACATATGTATTTATCGTATAAAATCACTTAATAATTAAATAAAAAATACACCAAAAATTTGTTCATGCACATAATTTCCTACTGACCCTATCGCCGCCGCAGTCATGCAAACTGACTTCAGCACAGTCGTGTCGTCAGCACTGACATCGCGCTACGCCAAGAAAGTGGTCAAGTGCAAGAACGAACGGCGAAAAAAAGCATGAAAATAAACAAGTGAAATAAAACAAAAGACAAAAAGCACACGACCAACTAAATGGGTGCCGA
Source organism: Bactrocera correcta (assembly GCA_027475135.1). Taxonomy (NCBI): domain Eukaryota; kingdom Metazoa; phylum Arthropoda; class Insecta; order Diptera; family Tephritidae; genus Bactrocera; species Bactrocera correcta. The sequence continues at coordinate 35,620 of JAPZAG010000358.1, read as the reverse complement.
TTAAGCTTGAAGATCCGCGCGTTCGACGAGCGCCGCCAATGATCATCATCAGCTATGCAGGAGAGTGACCGCACGAGAGAGAAGCAGCAAACAACTACAGCAAAAGAAGAACATAAATATTATGCAAATGTGTGTATGACAACAACAATGACTGCCGCAACATAAGCAAACTAAGCAGGGCTAACGCGTACAACAACAATATCGTACTAATTTCTAGCAAGACAGCATGTTTGCGCTGGCCAAATGCGCAGAGGAACCTTTTCGCTTAACTGACATCCATAATGCTCATCACAGCCGAGCAGAGGAACGCCAAGATGAACCGGCCACGCCGCAAGAAGCAACAACAAGCACAAATCTGTGTGCGATTGTATATGTTTGTGTGTTTGTAAAAGCAATAACAACAAGCCGCTTGTAGACAAGCAATCGAACGCCAATGAAAACAATGAGCTCTCCGCTTTGGTCAGATCTCAGCTGAAACGATCGACTAGGTAGTCGAATCCGAACCTTCGACGCTGCCGCAAGTTAACTGCGCTGTGCTTTTGGTGCTGCTGGCTATTGCATTATTGTTAATTTTCGATTTTTTTTTTTTTTTTTGCTCACAAAGTATAGGCCGAATCTCGATAGCACGCTTGAAACGCCGTGTACGCTGCACGCTTCGGTCAGATCGCAAATTGTAACAACACTGAGCGGTTAGCTAGTGTGAAATGCTGCGCGACGTAACTCCAACGCAACCAAAACGGAAAATTTTTCGAAAATAAAAATAATATTGAAGTTTATAATTGAATTGTGTGCCGCAGAGATAACTTTGGCAGAGTGAATTTAATTGAAATGTCGAGCATGCATACTCGTATATAACTCAGGGTTATGAAATATCTGCGAATTAGAAACAAATAAAAAATAATAATAAAAAAAAAAACAATTAAATGCTGATCAAAAAGAGATAACTGTGATTTTGACAAACGCATATGCCTATATGTATGTGTTTTTAATTAAAACAACAAAAAAGGTAAACACTTATGTATATTTACACATATTATATTTCACATAGTGCTATTGCAAAAAAAAAAAATAAAATTATTAGAAATTAAATCTCGATAAACCTTTTGCAAAAAAAAAAAAATTATGAAAGAAAAAAGTTTTTAATTTTTTTTTAGTCTCACACTTTATTGCAATATTGATTGTTTAGCATTTCTTCTAATATGCTAATGCTAAGCTTATGCAGATTCATTTATATTCCTACTCTTTTAAGTTTTTTTAGTTTTCTCCCAACTTCGCTTTTGCCTCAGAAGTCAGTTAAAGTCACCATAAAATGCAAATCAAGCTGAATTAATTAATTGTAGGTAAATGTAAACAAATGGAGATTAGATTGCTCGCATGTTGAATATTAATTTATATGAAAGGTGAATATAATAAAAAAATGTTTGTATCTATGAAAACTAATTTGAAATAATTCAGAAAAATTAATTTTTTTTTAATTAAACAGTGTACAAACAGTGACAGAAAAATTTATTTATTTTTAATAAAACAGTGCATGAAAAAATTAAAAAAAAAGAAAATTAATTTTTTTTTTTGGTATTTATTTATTTGTTTTTTGCAAATATAGTTTTTTTTAATCAAATTAAGCAATACCGTGCTTTCAAACTAATTGATTCATTAAATAAAAAAATTAAAAAATTGAAAAAATTTAAATTTATTTTCTGGAAAATTGCATTTTTTTGCAAATAATTATAAATACTCAATAAAATATTTACAACGTCTAAAACACTACAAGAATTAGAAATAGTGTTAATTTTGAATGCATCAAAGCTGTACTACCCTTTACAATAAAAATTGTGTCCATACAAAAACTTGATTTTGATCGGTCAGCTTGTATGGCAACTATATGTTATAGTGATCTTTGAAGCTAGTAAAGCTAGTAGCAGTGAAAATTTCCATAAAGAAGTTTGATTGTATTGAAAGTTTTTTTGATTCCAATTGGTGGTAGAAGGGTTGCCTTTTCCACTTAGGTCAGGTTCGAGGCCAACCTAAACTTCTGCTGTGCTGTGGGTCCGGCAACCGGCTACAATGCGACTCTACACTAAACTGAATTATCAATTCTACCTGCCTTTAGGTTTAAACTATAGCCACCAAAAATCTTCCCAAAGGGCCAAACCCAATGAGTAGATTGGACCGAACTCCAAACCGCGGGCAATTCTACTGTCTGTCCGCTGGGGGAACTTGACGGCTGTATTCCGAAATCGGCAGTTGTGACAAATGAAAAATTTCTTGGTCGGATGGGCAGACGGATATGGCTAAATCAACTCGTCTCGTCACGTTGATCATTTATATATAAGCATGTTTCATAGGGTCTCTGAGGTTTCCTTTTGGCTGTTACAAATAGATATTCAGCAAAATGATTATAAAAGGCAAACCATAAATAAATGTATATATTAGGGTGTATCATTCTGAGGCAACCTTTTTTTCAACTGAAAAACAGGCTAAAAACTTTCGAAAATGTGAAAAAAAATCTATTAATGAGTGTTTTCTACTTTATTTCTCTCACGAGCACTAAATAAAAAGAAGAGGGAGACTAAATTTATTTTTACAAAATAAAAATAACTCAGAAATCAAAATATAATTAACCCCATTAGAACTAGTAGCCCTACGGTTCTATTCAGAGTTCTTTAATATTGAGCTCTTTAATGCCGTTTTGTCGTCGAGCTTAGCGTGCGATTTGCAGGCACTTGACGCATAAAAGACGTCGCATAAAAACAAAGCATGATCACGTGTCGCCTTGTAATCCGTTAACCCGCTGATTGGTGATAACAATGTAACTACAACAGCGCTATCCAGCTCTTATTGTTAGAAAGGCAATTTATTCGGTTTTACGATTTTTTTAGTTATTGTCACAATTGCGCGATCATTTGTCGCTGATCGCACTTTTGGCCTTTGATGTGGCTTCAACACGCGATGAACTCACATGTTAGATAAGTGGCAACTTGAAAAATACTAATATGAAGTGCTTTGCAAATCAACTAATTCACACTTCAAAAACTAATATTCATATATAAATATTTATTCGGTATATATCTAATGTAAACCCCAATCAAGTACTTCTTTGTTGAAAAGAAAAAGATAATTTGGTTTAGGCCTAGGATTAACTGTTTATAAATGGTATCAATATCTCTCAGTTGAGTTGTCAGCACACCTCAACATTGTCTCTTGTAAAACCTTCTTAACTCATAGTCGGCATAGACTCAGTTTTAGTCTTGGAAAAGTAGATCATCGTCGAAGTCGAACGCAACGTTTATAATCAATAATATATAATAATATAATCGAGTTTTAGTTACTTTTCTAAAATAATTTTCGGAGCTTGATTTTCGCTTTTGTAAGTGCACTTTATTGTAATATTTTCTAGTTTTATAGCATAAAACATATGTATTGATAATTGCAAAGCATAAGAGTTGGATATTGAAGTAAGTAATAAACTACAAATCTAGCCGATAATGAACCATACCACCATATACTATAGATAATATTCAGACGAAACGTAGTACAATCGTCCAAAAGAAACGTTCCTGTAGGAGACTTAGAACTTACCGGCCGACTTTTTCAATTGCACCGCAATCTTAGCTCTATTGCGCCCTCTTCTAAACACAGCGACCCATCTAACCCCTATATTCTCATATCCATATAGGCGTGCCCTATATGGAAACGCCTGCAGACTGCTATTCAGTCAATTAGCAAGTGTTCTGGAGCTCCCTGCAGTTTGCACAAGAAGCTGGACCCATATTATATAAGTGCTTATTCAGCAGACTGTGACCAGTGAAGAATACGACAAGTAGCCTGAGTGTGTCCCTAAGAAGGTTGATTGCATATTTAAAGCTGCTGATGTTGTGCCCCACATTCGTAACTTCGGATGGCGCATGCCTAGAACCAATACCTCTCTCTGTCTACTCCTTTTTCCTTCCGGATCAACTGCTTTATTGAATCAGAACCGACCGCAATGAAGGGTTCAGGTCTTACCATGTTAGTGATGCAGCGGAGCGGGTGAGCTCAACAGCCACTTCATTCCCGGGCATACCTTTGTGACCGGCACCCAGATGAGGTGCACTTGGTTACGTGCCGCTATACTATTCAGCCGTTCTCTAAACTCCTGCTGGAAAAATACTCGGGAAACATGTAATAAGTATGGAAGGTTTGGTCCCCAGTCCTTTGACCAATTCCATCCGACGTTTTGGAGCTGTCCGTGTACTACTTGAGTGCCTCGAGAGTGGACTGATTCTATTCAACCTTACTGTTAAGGGTAACCTTGATTTTCTTGGTGAAGTCACTCCTTTTGGTAATGCTGTTGCTTTGAAGGAGAGGCAGTGGTATACCACTACTACATTCCTTCAATCGTTGAGACGAGATTATTTTACTTTTGCCACACCCTTTGCTCTCATTTGCAGCAGCGTACGCTTGTCTACCGAAAACTGCTATGCTTTCGAGGTCCAAGCCATCGTCCCATACGTGATTATCGGTGTGGTCGATCATGGTGTACAACCACCCGATAATCCTTGGCTTATAGCACCAGGACTTACCAGCAAATCAATTGCACATCATTAAGATTTATCCTTTTACACGATGCTTTCCAAAGTAAACAGGACTTTATGAATCTAGCGCTCCCTGGTGGCGCCATCTACATGTCGACTTGTGCGTTAGAATCTGCTATCTTTATTGATTGTCCAGTGAGAATTTCATGACATTTCATTGATTGGAAGTGAAATTATTGCGTTTTAAGTGTCAGTATGTTGGTGTTATCGGTGCAAAAATGAGCTTCGAACAAAGATCATTAAATTTTGTTTTAAAATTGGTAAAACCTTAACCGAAACGTTTCAATTGATGAAACAAGTTTATGGCGCTGATTGCCTAAAACTCACAATTTAACCATTAACTACTCCCCGTATTCACCTGATATGTCACCGCGTGACTTCTTCCTTTTCCGAAAAATGCATTTACCCATGAAAGGAAAGCGTTATGCAGACGTAGGGGCCATTCAAAAGGCTTTCACCGGCATACTGGCGGCCATACTGGCCAACGAGCTAAAACACTCGTTCGACATGCTTTTTTGACCGTGCAAAAAGCTATATTGAAGCAGAAGGACACTATTTTGAATAAAATAAATTGATTTTGTCGAAAAAACCATTTGATCTTTTTTTTTTTAAAGGTCCTGTTTACTTTGGAACGCACCTTGTACTATCTAACTTTGCTTTAAAAAACGCCGGACAAATTTTATTAGAAAATACTTCGGGTATTTCTCCTTAAAATAGAAGAGTCGAAGAAAGAATACACTGTGGTATTTATTCAGCTTGAACATAAGTATCTCAAATCATTTGCACTTTGTAAGTGTTCTAATATATTAGTCACTTCGGTCGGCACCTAGATCTTCCCTGCTTGGCAATTTTTGAAACTACAAAATACTTCATACTTATAGCAAAATTATTTTTAGTTGACCTAATACCTTCAACATAGTTGCTTTAACAATGTCTCAAGAGTGTTTTGTAAATTCAAATTCAGTACCTTTCTAGCGATAACATGGAGTCAGTCACTTGCTTCACGGTTCCTACGCACTGAATATTTCGCATTTATAAATATTTATACCATACTTGTATGTATACATATCCACTCTCAGCACGAAAAAAGTTTAAAATTTGTGGACACGTAAGTTAACTGGTCCAAAAAAGACCAGAATTGTACCAATTATAATTGAAATAATTGTTGAGTTATTATTATGAATTTATATTGAATGCGTCACACTCAAAATGAAATATCAGAGAGTCTATAATATGTGCATATGTACATATATATAAATGATCTGCTTGACAGCTGAATCAATTTAGTCTTGTCGGTCTGCCCGCGTGTCTTTATATATACGAACTAGTACGTCAGTATTTGAGTTATCGCTATGAAATTTTACACCCGTTCTTTTCTCTCTAAGCCGCTGATATCGGAAGACTATATCGTAGAACTATATACTGGTATAGCATATAACTGCCATGCAAACTGAACAGTCGGAACAAAGTGCTTGTATTGAGAGCATTTCCATTTCACGAGATTTCTTCACCAAATTTGGCAAGGATTATTATTTAATGAAACGTTGCAATCTCCAAAGAAATAGTTCAGATAGGATCTCTATTGTATATTGCTGCCATACAGACTGGCCGATCAAAGTTCTTATTAGGAATATCTCGTATTTGTAAAGGGTGTCAAGTATAAGTTCGGTGCAAGTTTACATTTTTTCTAGTTTCTTGTTGATTTTATTTTTGAGATGTCAGTTATATTACTGTATTAATATTTTTTGGTTGTTTTTAAGTAGTTTGAGGTTAGTATATTTCCTTAAGTAAGATTTGGTTGGTTTATATAGCTTAGGAAAAATTGTGATATAAATATCAAGGTTTTTCCAAAAAAAAACAATGGTAGAACCAAAAATAAGCCGAAATTGACATTGTAGCAGAGCATAACATTCGAAAACATTAAAGTCTTTTGAACATTAAATTCAACTGACTAGTTTTGCTTGCTTTTCAGACCAGTTATAAAGTAGTTACTAACTAGGACATTCGACTATAGGTTATGCATGTGTGTAGTATATGTATGAGTACAAAAAAAAAATACGGTGTGCTTTATGTTTTAATTAGTAAAGTGAAAAAGAAAAACAAAAGAGCGATTGCGAATAACTGTAACGTGGTGTGACTCTATGGTCGAGAAAGAGGTAGTAGTCTCAGCTTTGCGTTTTATTTATAAGCATTTAGAGGAGCTTAATTTCGAATTGAGTGGTATTGTATATTTTTATGTACTTTTTAGAAATATTATTCAAAATGTGCGAAACTTTTAATATAATTTTTTAAATATAATGCAAATGAGCTACATAAAGGTGAAAACCAAGCGAGAAAATTACAAAAAAAAATTACAAAAAATTTAAGAAGAATATTAAAAATATATATAATAAAAATCAACGAAGAATATTAAAAAAAAAAATAAGCAAATATACAAAAATAACGCAAATTGAATTTTTTGACGAGCATTATTATTTTTATGTTCTAAATCACGTGATTTGTTAACTCTTTTTATATGTGAAATACGATTTAGACTCTCTCATATATGAAAAATGTGAAAATGGTGGAAAATTTTGTTGCCAACTCCAACGAAAAAGTTAAAACAAATGTGTAATTACACAAAAATCTAATTACTTACTTTTGCAACAACGGCATTTGTCAAGCTCGCAGCGTTCACACTTCAGCTGCGCCTGCAAATGCATGTCGGTAAGTGGTAAAGTGACGATATGCGCCACTATAAAACTAATTGAAAGATCACACGCTGCAATAATAAATAGAAAATTAATTTAGCAAAGCGCTAACAAAAACAAAAATATTTGCACAATAATCATAAGCGAATTATTGTAATTTCTACAATTAAAACTTTTTAATAAACACATCAAAGCATTGGAAAATTAATATACATTTGATAAAGCCAAACGAAATTATATAATTTAGTGGAATTTCATAACATTTGTACTACAAATGCGAATATTTTAGTTAAAAAAAAAAAAATAATAATAATTGAGTTCCAAACGCTGAACAACAATATGATATAATCGCCGTCACATGACATGCGCGTTATGCGTTGCGTTCAAAAAGTTTTTATCAACGAATAAATTTTGTAATTAAAAGTAACTAATAAATAGTAGAAGTGGCAGAATACAGCATTTGGGTTGCATAGCGAGCAATTTGTGAGGAAAAAAATGTTAAAAACTTATCATGAAATTTTTTGGTAAAATTTAGAGACTTTTTTTTTGGTAAAGTTTACAAATTTTTTTAGGTAACTAATTAAGTGTAAGCTTTTAAAAATATTTCATGGAAATTTTTTGAAATCAAATTAACCAAATTAAAATGTTCCAATGAATACTACTTGCCTAGCAGACAAATAGAAATGTAATTCTTGCATCATCACATCAATTTCTGGCTATTTTTGTGTCTAAAAGCACATATATACATATGTATATATTTGCTAAAATACTACGACACCACTAGCGTTTCAACAAATGAATAACAACGTAATTTCCGCTAGACGAGCGCGTTCACCCACTCTCAAGATCCAACGACTTAACCAAAAAAAAACGTATAATTATAATCCTCACTGACCGCCTTGGCCCTGGCGATTATTGGCAAAAATACAGAAACGAATTTACAAACAGACGTGTAAAAAGTGGTAAATGTAATACATTTAATTTTTTTTGTAAATACCCAGTAAGCAAATTGGTGCAAAAAGTGCGAAATTAAAAAAAAAGAAAATGTTGCTAGAAATTTCAGGAAAAAAAATTTAGAAATCCATTTTTCTTCAGCATTTTTGTAGAGCAGAGTCTGCAAAACTATGAGTTTTCCGATTTACAATTATTTTTTTCATTGTGTTATAAAATTCATAAGTAAAAAACGAGAAAATCATATTTTACATTTTTTCTATTTATTCTATTATATTTCATAGTTTTCAATGAATCCAACCGTCATCCGAACTGAATAATTTTTACGGAGAGTGCTTCAATGCTACAGGCAACTATCAATGCCAAGATTGTTGAAGATATCTCGTCTAATGGAAAACTTCTCCATACAAGTTCTTTATTCCAATCGTTTAGTTTGTATGGCACCCCTATGCTATAGTGGTCCGATATTGACGGTTTCATCAATGAAGAGCTCCTTATTCTTGCAGATAAATATCTCAAGAATTGAAGTTCTATAGTTCGCTTATACATAGCATATTTATACATAGATGGCCATACGGCCAGACATGCAGACATGAGTACTAATTAGACTTAGCTCGTCCCGCTGATCATTTATATATATAACCTATATGGTCTTCCACGTTTCTGTTTGGGTGTTACAAACATTGTGGGCATACTAAGTGTATAGAAATAGAAAACTGTGAGGCGGAGGCCTCTTCTGGTCTAGAAGCATGCTTTTAAAAAGAAAAAACAAAATTCGTCGAGATACGGGTCGGTGGAGCGGGGACTTCAAAAAAACGGTGCGTCCACAAAAAATAAGAAGATCCTTCATTAGTAAGGATGTCTATATCGAATTGACCATTTTCAAAAAAAAAAAAAATAATAATAATAACAAAATGGTGTCGACTTAAAACAACAATTTTTTTTATTACCTGATTTTTTCGACCATTTCGAATTTTTTAAAAATACTTCAAATCAAAATTTTTGGAAATCCAAGGCAGACACAATAGAGCATTGTATAAAGAAGATATATACCAAATTTCAAAGGAATCGGTGAAGTAGAACTTGAGATATCATGCCAACCACCTCAAAAAAAGTAGTTTCGAGAAAAACGTGTTTAAAGTTTAGGGGACAATTCTAGTGAACACGGACGCCAAAAATCGGCTATATCTCCGAAAATAAGTCGAATTTTGAAAAATTCTTCCAAAGTCATATTTTTCAAAGTCTAAGCTTTCAAAATATGCAAAAAAAAAAAATCGATTTTTTAAAAATTCTAGACCAGAAGAGCCCATACTTGGAGAGACTTTCTCAGAGTTGCCTAGAAACCTATTTTTTAGAACATTAAAAGAAAAAAATATATTCGATTTTTTTACGCACCCTAACGTCACCTAAAATGCAAAACTACATATCATCAAAAAAATCAAAATTGAGTTTTTTATAGCTTACGCCCCACTACATCATGTTACATATGACAGATATAACCAATATGTAACCATTTTATAACCAAAGCTCATATTTTGTTTTAATATGAGTGGTTTCTATTATAACGTATTTCCTTCGCCTGTAAACTTATGAAAAATGACGTTACGCTATTTTGCATTTTAGGTGACGGTATATATATGCATATATAATAATTAATTATGAATAATTAATTAATAATGATTTATATATATTTCATATATGAAATCATAATATTTTATTTTATTAATTTTTTTATAATTATTTAAATTACAATTTTTTAATAAAACTAGTAATTTTTTAAAAGCTAATAAGTAACTTTTGTTTCAAAACTCAAGTAAAATGTATAGTTTAGGTATATGCATATTATTTTTTAAATAAAATTGCAGACAATGGCTCCTCTTTCTCTCTTCACAAAATCACATTTTAATTCCTACAATAAGTATTTACAAAGAAATACACACCCGAGCGCTCGCTGGGTATACTCGATGGTATGAGTATATATCATATGTAGCTTGTGTCTTTGCTGCCTGGCTGTCTGCCAGCAGATCTTTGTCTCGTGCGCGCATATCGCAATATATGTATAGAAAAAAGAAAAACAAAAATAATATACAAGAAATTTCTGCTATAAAATGAAAAAAAGTCAAAGTATTAATTTGAACAATGGCATGCACTTCACTTCATTACCCAACAAACGCTTCAACAGCTGATCACAGTTGCCGCATACTCAATATGTAGTATATTACACACTCACATAGCTCACATAGCTGACATATATACATACGTACAAAGTTCATAGGCAGCAACAAAGTGTGTGTGTGAATATATTTTGGTAAACAAAATCCGAAATGTCGTTGAAAGTGTTAATTGCTGCACACTCTTTCCTTATTCTTTGTTGACTTTGCTTTTGAATTTTCCGTTGCCTTTATTTTTTCTTATTAACATTTTTTTCATCATTTTATTTTATCTTGGCATTTGTTTTGCTATTTCTTCTAGCTATTTTTGCTTTCACTCTTCGCACAGTATTTTAATGGCGCCATGCAATGCACTTTGTCGCCAATTAATAATGGGCGAATATATTGTGCATTTCATTGCTTCCGACAAAGCGGTATCGGTCGCAGACTCGTGCAAATGAAACATCGTGTTACATTTATTTAAGTAAAAGCTAAGTACATAAATTAGTAGAAAAGTGAGAAATGCGCACAAAAGTTCCTTTATACAGGCAATTTGCTGTATTATGTATGTAGTTATATTTAGTATTTCATATATATATACATTAGGGTGATTCAAAAAAAAATTTTTTTCGTTTGGTACTCGGAAAAATAGGTTCCTAGACACCTCTAAGAAAGACTCTCGAAGCATGAGTTCTTAATTGTAACGGGAAGGTCCTCCTTCTTACAGTTTTCTATTTTTTCTTATTATCAGATAGAAAAATTTATATCTCGCTTCCAACTATTTGAAAAAATATCTTGTTACTTAGATTTTGTAGGAAATTGAATGCCCTACAAAAAAGGTCTCCGCGATTTTTTCGTAAACCCAACCGTTTAAAAGATATTAACGGTTGAAGTTTGATTATTTTTGGGAGAATTTTTTATTTTTAGGAATTTTATAACTCAATGAAAAAAAAATCATTATGAATATGAAACTCATAGGTTCTTGGAGAGGCTCTCTTAGAGGTGTCTAGGAACCTATTTTTCAGAGTACCAAACGAAAAAAAAATTTTCTTTAATCCACCCTAATATGCATTGATGTTTGACGATGAATATCTCGTAAAAGCTTAACTTAATCGAAAAATCATAGAAGACCACTGTTATGGAGCAGTAAATTTCCTACAAAACTATGAGTTTCATCATTCATAATAATTGTTTTTCATTGAGTTATAAAATCCATAAGAAATAAAAATTTTTCCCAAAATTAATCAAACTTTAACTATTAATATCTTTTAAACGGTTGGGTTTACGAAAAAATCACAGGAGACCTTGTTTTAGGGCATTAAATTTTCTACAAAATCTAAGGAACTAGATATTTCTTCAAGTGGTTGAAAGCGAAATATAAATTTTTCTATCTGATAATAAGAAAAAATAGAAAACTTTAAGAAGGAGAACCTTCCCGTTACAATTAAAAACTCATATTTGGAGAGGCTTTCTTAGAGGTGTCTAGGAACTTATTTTTCCGAGTACCAATCGCAAAAAAAAAATATTTTTAAATCACCCTAATATATACATACATACATACATATGTACATGTAGGTATATATGTAACGAACAAAGTTTGATCAGTTCATATATTACGAGGTTAGGAACCTCTATTCTCTTTGTCTACTTCTACATACATATGTATACAGATGTTATATAGTATACATACCTACGATTTCACCTCTTATTGAATCGTTGATTGCCTACAGAAATCGATTTTTGTTGTAAGAAAAAACAAAAAAGATACGCTAATTTCGGATGCAACGAAGCTATAAACTCGATCCGAACAATTTTTTCGGAGATTGCTCCCTTATTTTAGACAATTCATGCTAAATTTGGTAAAAACATATCGCTAAATAAAAAATCTAAGCACTTTTTTCCGAACGCTGAGTTTACTTGCAACAAGCCGTTATTACCGAAGTTTTTTCCAACATTCTGAACGTTTAGGCTCCAGAAATTTGATTCCGCAAACTACATTTAATGGATTAGTCGCCGAATGCACTTTATGTGTTTCAGAAAGACAAACGTATACTAAACACTAATAATTATTTTGACATTCAAAGTAATCTTTTTCAAATATATTTGTCTTAACCCTTCCTATTTTTGAATTTCTCTTCCAACCCTAAAATCACTTGTATTGAGAAGACTTCAGATTTAAATTTTTTCATGGAAGCTGCATATTTTTTCAATGATAGCAAATGTACATGCTTTTATGGGTCTCATCTGATTAGGAAATATATAAGTTGAACTTCTTTCCATGATCTTGCCTTTTATGAGCGAATTCTTGACTTCTTTAATGCTAGTTCGAAGTTTAGATTTTAGAGATTTTATTTTTAATTTTAACATTCAATTTTAGTTTAAATTTTTTGCTGAGTTGTGAGGTAAACGCTTTAAAATTTGTAAATCTGATGTAATGGCAATTACCAAAATAATGATAACTTCCCCAATTTTTCTATACAAAAATAATAAGAAAAAAAATCAAATAGTAGAATATAAAATAATAATCGCCCCTTATCCCCAACGTTTTTGAAGTTCCCTCAATACTAGTTTTCAAATATAAATTCCATTAGAATAAATAATAAAATAATGAATGAAATATCGATAACTTTATATAAAACTTACGAGTACGACTACTAAAAATTCTCTAAATAAAAAAAAATATACAAAAGCATAGACTTTTTAATGTTCGCAAAGACAGAGATCACAGAAAAGCTATTAACTGATTAAAAAAATCCAATGAATATACTAAAGACTTATATGTATATAAACAATAATATATTCTACGTTATCGTACTTATTTATACCGTTTTTTTTTTAATTCATAATCTATACATTTTATAAAATATTAAAATTTGATTAATTAAATTTATTTTATTTATAAAATTTTCTTTTATTAACGTCTAAACCCTTATCTGTCGATTTGACCTTTATACATATTCTTTATAGATTAAAAGTCATATATATATTCAAAGTCAATAAGTTCGCTATGTATAATAATTTTTACGATCTCATCAGTCGTTTGCGCCATAACACACTTTTGTTGTAATTTCTAAAAAATTTATGAAACACTTTTGTTCAAAGCGAACAAAATGGTCATGCTGAAACAAACAAACAAACTGCGACATAAAGAGTTTATCTTTATTTTTATTTTAATTATTAAGAAATTATAAGTGTAAGTGAACTTTATAATATTATGATATATATTTTAAGTCAAACTGCCCAAACAAAATCAAGTCCTTGTTTATTATGTACCCGGAAATTGTAAATAAAAAGCAAAATATTTAATTATTCATCACTCTTTACTGTGTTGCCTTCAAAGTAATCCTCCCCAGATATAATACACTTTTGCCTACGATTTCCCAGTCCTCGAAACACTTTTCATAAGCACTTCTTGGAATGGCCTTCAGCTCCCTTAGCGAATTTTGGGAGCGGTTGTAAGCGGCTTTGGCGTGTTTTTTTTTTTTTTTTTTTTTTTGGTTTCCGCTCGTTTTATCCCTCCATTATCCCTCCATTCCTATGATTATTCACTTGTTTGCATTTCAAACTTATAAATCCATGTCTCATTGGCAATTATAATTTCCCCAGCAATGTGGGAAATGAATTCTCACGTCCAAGCATGTACAAATATATCTATTTACGGTACTCTTCATGCAAATAATTCAGCTTTATCGGCACGAATCGAGCAAAAGTGCGTTTCATACCCAAAATAACTACCATAATTATTCGAACGAACTTGCCATCTCCCTAACACGTGTCTGATGATTTTCAATTACCATATCCTGCATTTTTTTAATATTTTCATCAACTAAAGAGGTGGAAAGTCGTCCAGAACAAGGCATATCTTCAACGATCTTTCTACAATCGTTTTGTACCACTTATAGACTTGTGTTTTTGAGAAAACTGAATCATCGCAAGCTTTTTCCAATATTCGCAACTATTCCGCAAACGAAATTTTAGAAATACAAAATTTGAGACAAATTCCTTTTTATTCATTGAAAAAATCGCAAGGCACTACTGAAGTGTGCCGACTTAAGCAGCTGCTTTAAACAAACAGGTTGTCAGATCGCTCTCATATTTGGCATATTAATTAAGGACAGTCAAAACGCAAACTTAGCAAAATACATTCTTTTGAACAATCATTTACTTGGGGCCGGGCCGAACAGTCTCAAGTAGTCCTTGTATATAAAACTTTTTCATTTGACAAGATATCTTCATGGGTGTGTTTACATTATTCTCCCATGCAATGCTACAAAAAAAATTTATTTATGCCATATTAAGTAATCTTAATTCGAATTTGTTTCTATCAAACAAGGGGGTTTTATACAGCACCTTATTTACACAGCCTGCTTAGAAGAGTTTAAGCCTCTTTTCTAGCATACATACGCACATTAATACACATGTATAGCAATGCAAACAAAACCATATGTGCCAACACACAACCAGAGAGAGCGAGAGAAAGAGAGAGCTTAGTAATCGTATTCTCATATTAAACTAAATACATACTTATAATGACGTCTTTATTTTTCCAAACACAAGAAGAAAAAATATTTATTTATAAAGAAACATGCTTGTAGAAAAATGACCTCCTACGTCACCTTCTAGACGGCTAAATGCTTGTGTCAATAAACCGCTTTATCGTTTAAATTTTAACCAGCCTTTATCTGGCTTTCTTTCAATATTCAATTCACACATTTTGATTCACTTTCTTTATTGAAGCTTGTCGTCAATCGCCTGTGGCATATTTTCAATGTACATACATATGTATTTCGTTGGTCTCGGAACAATGTCAACCTTTTTCATCAATTTGAGCGTTTTCTTGAAGTTTTGAGACGGACGGGTTGTGTAGATACACTCGTACATAGTAAATAAAGACATATGTTTGTATATTTGTACTATTTAAATTAATAAACTACTACTTAAGTTAATAATAGTAGGAAATTACTGTTCTGCTGTATATTTATTATTATTCTACAGTTTTATGTTATATTTCAAAAGCGCCTCGTGAAATTTCGAAAGCAAGTTTCCGAGAGTCGTATGAGTGTTTCTTCAAAAAATCAAAAATTGGAAATGGAATTAAATAATCCCATTAACGAAACTATTGTTAAATCGTATTGCAGAAAATAAGTGCAATTTTTTTACGATAAAGATTTAAAACGCAAGTAAAGAAGATTTTATAGCCTAAAAAATCACTAAAAGAAAACAACAAACAAAAAGAAGAAAAAATTGGTTATCATCACTACCGCTGCATCTGTCTCAGTCTACTCCTTTTTATCAACATTTACCGCTACGCAACCTATTTCCTTGGACTTCTATACTAATTTGTCGAGTGATCACTAAGTTTCTATACTAAATCACAGATCCTACATGACTTCTGAAAGACCTGCTATTTTATTGTATCTAGAGGTTAATTATTAATTAAGCTTTCACCAGTTCCATTTTTATGAGACCCTCCATCTTCATACCCATAACTGGGTTGTTTGTTCAATGTTGATTAAGAACACAGGATTGTAGCTTGCATGGGACTCACAAACCAAATTCGTAAATCTACAATCACGTAAATCTAGTAACGTTCAACTAATTGGGCAGCAATTTGGCAATTCAGCTTTAATTTTTTTAATTTAGAACTACTTTCATATAATTATTACAGATTTTTCCGCTAATAAACGTAGCGTAAACTAATTGTTTTGGGTAATGATTGGTCAGAAGTAAGTAATTACGCCAGTGTTAACACTATTCTCAATTGATTTAATGATAGTATTTAAATTCTATAGGATGTTGAAAATATTAGCCTATTTATAAAAGATCAAGTAAAAACTCATAGCACGTAGTTAATTGTAGAATTGCGTTATGTGCTATAATTTCCGCTAATGTGATGTAAACATACATTTGTTGTTGTCAAAGTCACTGCGTGAAATGTCGGATGATCAATAATAATAATATGAAAAATTATACCAAAGCCATTATCTCTATTTGATTTCTAGTTGACTACCTAAATTTGAAAACATAATACAATTCTCATTGTTAATCCTTTCACAAGGCGAGCGATTCTTCTTCTTTATTGATGTACCGTACACACCGCTTAAGCGGTTAAAGCCGAGTTTACAACAGCGTACCAACCGTTGTGCCTTCTCTGTTTAGCGCCAATTGGAGACTCTAAGTGTAGCCAGGCCCTTCACCACCTGGTCTTTTCAACGAGTATAGGTCTTCATCTGCTTCCCCCGGCGGGTACTGCCTCGAACACTCTCAAAACTGGAGAGTGACGACTGTTTGTTTGACGACAGCAGATATTGCATTTTCCCCTCGTTCACTACCAGACTCATTGACTTTACTCCCTTATCCAATCTCGAGAAAGCACAACCACCGGCACGGTTATTGAGGCCAATGTTATCGAGCTTTTGGTGTAGCTAAACGTCAGTTTGCACAGCCGTATTAGTTTTGCAGAGAAACCAAATTTTGACATAGAGACGTAGAGGCATCCTTTTCATGCCATCAAAAGTAGCTTTGAAATCGAAGAAGAGGTGTGACGACCTTTTTTCATGGATCTTTTCCAAGATTTGGCGCGTGGTGGATATCTGGTCAGTTGTTGATTTGCCAGTCCTAAAGTCACTCGAGGCTGGTTGTTATTTTTTTTTTTTGGTTTTTCATTGGGTGCGTTGTTTTACTTGGCGGGTCCCAAGCCTAGCGCACAACCCTGGCGAGTGATGGTTCGCCTTCTCACTTTAGCTCGCCTTCAAACGGATATTCTTTGACTACCCAGAGGATACTTGGTCTAGGACCGGAAGTTGTGAGCTGCTTGAGTCACATTTAAACGAATCGTTTCTGGCCAGTCCTAAATTAATGGCAATCAGAGAACTTTTCTCACTTGCGTAAACCTCTACGAATGCAAGAGGCATTTGCAGACAGAAAAAGAGAGAGGCCGAAATGCATGAGTATGAAAAGGTTGACCAGCTGGCCGAAAAGGGTAGTGTTCGAAAGTTTCAAGGGTAGTTTTACGAAAACATGCGGCAACTAACAGAAGGTTTCAAGACCGGAGCATACTCTTGTAGAACATCCAGAGGCCATCTAGTAACCGATGCCCAGAGAATATTAAAATTATGAAGGGAACACTTCTACAGCCTGCTGAATGGCTGTGAAAGCGTAACGTCAGGAGAAGACGAACACGATTCCCTTATCGATGACGATGGAGCAGACGTTCCATTGCTCGACCATGAAGAAGTTTGAACAGCAATTAGCGAAGAGCTGATAAGGAGCATTTATCAGTTTTTTTGTAATATATAGTCGAACGAAAGCATGCCCAACGCTTGGAATTTAAGTGTACTCTGCCCAATCCACAAACATTGTAAGGGTATTAGGTGCGGAGGGTGTCACTAAATCAGCTTTTTCATTGATGAACAATGTTGGTAACGTATGTATATGACCGTTCGATTAGAAACGAGCTCTAATTCTTTCTCCCTTCAAAGAGTCTACGTACTTAATAGATAAGAGTTTTAGATGTGCAGTTTACTCTAAAGCTCTCTTTTTGTCTTTCTTAGCTTCCTTCATATCTCTAACATTGCTGCATATTTTCATATTGAATCCATCGACACGAGCGCAAGCCATCATTAAAGAATTTTAAGTCAATGGCATTAATAGATAAACGTACATACATAAATATATATTATGCGCGCAAATGCAAATAAATTAAGTGAAATCATCATAATTCATTTGGAGCTCATGTGCGATTAAATTGGAAATCCACTAACCTTCGACGCCTCTTCGAGACACCTCAGCTTTCTGTTTATAATTTTTCCGGCGTCCAACATGCAAATGTAGTCCGGCAATTAATTAGAATTATAAATGCATAATATATAATTATCTTATAATCGAACGTGCCACCTTCTCAGCTGCTTATATATGTATGTGTACAGACGTGTTTACAAGGTTCTTCAGCAACGCTAATAATTACAAGAGAATGAGAAAATCTTGCTTTTTTTTATATGCAATCATTAAGCTTTGCTCTTTACTAAACCGAAAAAGATGATGAATGCGCAAATTGCATGCGAGCTTCTTTCCACACTTGAAGCAGAACGCACATTTGCATATACTTACATTAGGGAGAGTCGTCGAACAATATGTTCAGAGATTGTAGCATTGCTCTGAACGCTCATATTTGTTAAATTTTTTGAAGATATCTCAGCAAATAAAACAATTTTCCATACATCGATTTGGTTTTGATAGATAAGTTTGTATGGCAGCTATATGTTATAAAGCCCGATCTGAACAATATGTTAGCCCTGCTTTCGATAGTTATCCAAACAAAATATTGTGAAGTTATCTTGTGAAATAAAAATTTGTTCTTACAAGGACTTGGTTTTAATTAATCAGTTGGTATGGCAGCTATATGTTTAATTGGTCCGTTATCGACAGTTCCGACAAATGAGAAGCTTCTTGGGTAGAAAAGGACCTGTGCAGTACTTCAGGTCAACATCTCAATATCTGAAAGACATGTTTTCTTATATATAAACTGTCCGACGTACATATAGACAGAAAGACAGACAAAATATGAGGTCTTCGATGTTTCCTTCTGGGTGATACTACATTCGTGGCAAAATCAATAAAGCCTGGGTATAAATTTTTTTGTTTGCGGAAGTCTTCAAATCGGGAGAGGCGAGTATTAGGTATACAAATGTAAATGTTTACTTGATCATAATATGCGATGTAGCGTTGCAACGATAATTTCAGGATTTATCCTTTCCATATTTTTTTACCTAGAATGGCTTTTACTCAAACTGAGTTCGACAAACTCAATATCAAACCGGAAAAACACCTTACACGTAATGGATTTATTAAAAAAAAATGAATAAATGAAAAAAATGAATAAATGAATATACACAAGAAAAAATAAAACAGAGAACAATTTTATAAATTTCTCCACCAACCGAGCATAAAAATTTTTTTTGGGTACACTTCTGCAATTTTTTTCTATTTTCTTCAATTTGTCCCACCCTAATGTGCATAAGAACGGGCGACCAAACATTCTTGCAATATGCTATCACATGCCGCCTTTGGCTGTGGCGCGTACTGCCAAAGTTTAAAAATAACCACAACACACTTGGATGGCCAACAAGAATAGTTATGCGCACACACCCACACACACGCATGTACTTACATATAAACAATATCGCTTCGAGTTTATGTAAAGGTTGCCGCATGAGCTAGCGTATAAATAAATCCATCAGGCGCTGAGCGAGGCGGAAGGGCAGTGGCGGCTATGAGAGAGTAGCACACGAATAATTTGCACGTCTACGCCGCAACAACAACCACAACAGCAACAACATATCCGCCAATAATAAATAACAACCTAGTGCGGTGGCCGGCGATTGCTATTTTCAGCTAAATTTTTGTTATCATTTTAGTGAGTGCGCGCTTTGTTATTGTTATTGTTTTTGACTGCAGAAATTGTGCACGTTTCTCAAGGACGCTTGTGCATGTGCCACGCCATGGCAGACGCCATAGGCAATCTGCTACTTGTGCATGGCCGCTTGTGTGCGAAGCGTACAATAACTGCATCGTAAAGCATGCAATGAAGACGTGAGCGGGTGCGTGGCGGCGGAGCAGCTTTCGGGTGTGCGGCGTGGTAACGCAGTGGCAACGTCTGGCAATGCTTAACTGGCGAGATGTTGTTGAGTGCGGCTAAAAATAGCGTATGCCACAAATACTACCGGCCAATCAACAGAAAATATAGCCACAACAACAACAACACTCACTGAGAACGAGAGAATGGCTGCAGACAATATGCAAGACTTATAAATACATAAAAATATAAAAGAAAAAGAAGCATAAGTTGCCAACTATTGAGATACAATGACCGTGATGAACCGGTCGTACATATGTACCTATGTATATGTGTTGTATGTATAGATATGCAAGCAGAAAAGCTCGTAAATAAGCCAAGCACTTTTGGGCCGGCGTGCGCTTGACTCACGTGCGTGCTCGCAGGTAACGAGCGTGTTTGCTTCACTACGCATGCATACATACATACAAATATATATATATATATATACATATATGAATATTCAACTTATATGAGTACACATATACGTATGTATGTATATAACATACTCACGAAGGCAAACCGATAAGTCCTAAGTCAAAAATCGAGGTTTATTTCTCTACACTGGATAAAATTCCGCTTACAAAGTTTAACAAGTAGGCTGAATTCTCAATCTACATACATTTCTATCGGTGGAACTTTTGAAGTTTTGAAGCAACAAAGAGGTCATACAGATTCATATCTCAAAAATATAGTGTTCGGATAATAGTTCGTAGCTTAACACGTGGATCAATAAGTCCCGGAACTAAATAAGAAAAACACATTTTTTTGGCAAAATTCGACTTTATTCATCAACATAGTCTCCTTCAAGAGCAACACAGTCAGTCCAACGCTTCTCTAGCATTTCAATACCTTTCTTATAGAACGATTTATCTGTGGCCTCGCAATAAGCGTTCGTTTCGGCGATGACTTCCTCGTTGGAGTAGAATCTCTTTCCTTGGAGCATTTTTTTTAGGTCTGCAAACAGGGAGTAGTCGCTGGGGGCCAGATCCGGTGAATACCGACGCACAAAATCCGGTATTTTCCGGCGAAACAGCTCCAAACAGCGCTCAGAATCAACGACACGTTGTCGTTTTTGATCCACCGCGAGCAAACGCGGCACCTACTTTAACAACAGCTTCCTCATAGAAAAATGTTCATGCAAAATAGTGTATGCACTGCCGTATGACATCCTTAAGGTGTTAGCTATTTCACGCAATTTCAATTTACGGTTTTTAAAAACGATTTGGTGGACTTTTTTGCCGTTTTCCGGTGTAATTGCCTCATTTGGCCGGCCAGAGCGTTCAGCATCTTCAGTGTCTGCACGACCACGTTTAAAGTCAGCTTACCACCGTTTTTGATGGAGCAGATTTCCCGTAGCACTTTTCAAGCCATTGCTGAGCTTGCACTGTGTTTTTCTTCATCAAAAAGCAATGAAAAATCAACACATGACACTGTTTCGAATCCATTGTTTTAAGGGTATCAAGACAAGCGTCACTTAAATCACTGTAACTCGTGAGCCAAACATCACAATGACATGAAATTTGACAGGTATCTTTTCAAGGTTGGTACTTAAGAAAAATCATACGGAACTTTTGTTGGCAGCGCCATCTATGCGACAGTCCCGAGACTTATTGATCCACGCATTAATTCGACCATTTCACCAAATGAGGTAATTGTTTCTACAAATCGATGCCTAATCTGGCTTATTATTCGAAATAATTCCTGAGACCGTTTATACCTTCTCCAGATAGTCAGTGTAAACCACACCTTTTAGATCCCAAGAAACGGTAGTCATCACCTTTACGGCCAACAATATAGTCTTCTTCCACTTCGCTACGATTCCTGAAGTAATTCTGTTCGTAATAAGTAATAAGTCCGTTTATACTTTCTTTTGGTAATCAGTGTAAATCACACCTTTCAAATACCAGGAAACGCTGCTATCACCTTTCTGTCCAACAGGAGAGTCTTCGTTTAATTCGGAACAAATTTGTTCATTGAAATCGACTACTTCTTGGTCTGGAGTGTGTACCAGTGAATCCATATGTTAGCATAAGCTTAAGCTTAAACTTTATTGTCAAACTTGATTGTGACAAAGTCAAAAAAACGTTCACCCGTATGACTAAACACTGCCCATTTCGTGCCTACAACTTTTCAGGCATAATCTTTCATGTATGGAACACACGGTCTTTCAACCGAGGCTATTTTCTTCTTTTCATTAGGGATGTTTTTTTTTACATGGCGGGCTCCAAATCCAGTCCTCAACTTTAGGAAGGACTATTATCACTTTAGCTTGCCTTCAAAAGGATATTTTTCGGCTACCCAGATCATACTTGGTCTAAGACCGGAAGTTGTGAGCTGTTTGAGCCACATGGCAACACAAAAACTGGAATCGAATAATCGACCGCTGTAGGAAAAGCTTTTATGTTTTAAAATCTAGTTTGAGCTGGCGTGCCAAGCTTCCCCTCAAACGAAGACATCAGTTTAGATTTGGACAAAAAGTAAATTCCCCTTTCAGTGGCTGTGAGGCTCAGTACTTATCGGCACCGCTTCGTATGTTGATCCGCATGCATTTGCATAATTTTGTTCGCTGACATACATACACATATGCATATCATATGTAATAAAAAACCGACTTTTTTATTGCGTACGATCTGCAAATTGAACAACACAACTCACCAAAGAACAAGCACAAAAACAGCAAATAACATCATTCTCACTGTTAACAAATCGAGTGGATGGATGGCCCGCCGCACCGGTGAACCGGCGAATGGGCGGTCGCACATTGATTGCTGCGGCATCAACAGGAAATTACCGATTTCCCATTTACTTGATTGAGAATCCGCCGCATTTATTGCAGCATCAATTCTTGGCCATCTTCCATGCGGCAACGAAACTCAAATCACACTCCGATACACTCCAACGCCAGCGCAACAACCGCAGCCGCACTCGAAATATGGCACTGCAGTCTTATGCAGCCAACCGAGCAACCAACCAGCCAGGCAGCCAGCCAACTTTGAAGTTCCGCGTGTAGCACCTCAGCACCCAAAGTCAGGCGCTTGCTAAGTACTTCTTCGGGCGCAGCAGCTCCAACTGCCTTCGTACTCCTTAACTTATTGTGTTATTGTATTTATCTACGGTTTGTGTGTGCGCTTTTCGCACTTGGCCTCCACCACCGTACAGCACAGCGCACACGCCCATATGCATTAGTCAAATGCCAATTTTGTCAACGCCAACTGTGGCACCGTTGCAGTCCGAATCATTCAGCCATGCAGTGCCGTTCCGCCGTGGAAGCAGAAGCGGTCTATCACACAGGGTTAGAGGTCCTACACGGTATACACATATGTATATATGCACATGTGACTACTTGAACCCAACCAGTATCGCAGTATCGCGCTTATTGCGTATCCTCGTCAACCTGTCGCATTTTCTTGGCATTCGACAGTTGCAGCTCAGTCGGGCATAAATTTGTATTTTAAGTGCAGCCGCAAGCACTCGGTTAGCAGGGGGTGGTCCTGCTTGTTAGATCGGCTGATCGGTTGGCGCTGTAACGGCATGTGTGTGTGTTTGGTTTGCTGTTTAGTTGTTTGCTTTTCGACCTCTTCGCTTGTTATGTGGCGTCGGCGCTTTCGCACTTCTGCTGCATTTCAAGTACTTAGCGCAGTGATGCATATTAGAATGTTCGGCAAATGTGGTACTTGCGTATTATGTTTACCCTCAAGGAGCAGTCAGGCGTAGCAAGGTGATGAGATGCTTACGGAAATTATTTTGTATGCATAATCTATAGTTTTTGTATGGAAGTGGTTCAATATAAGACGATTGCCGAAAAAGTAAGGTCTTGAAACTTTTTGTTATTCTGTAATGAATCCTAACGCAGATTTCCAAATGGAAACTTTTCATAACTGACGTATAAATAATGACAACGTCAGATCTTTTACTTCTTCTTATACTTTGGCACTACAACTGTTGGTTTTCAGACCTGAGGCGAAAACACAAGACTTCGGCATTTTCTCTATCCTTTGCGAAGTCATGCAATACATACCAATTGCTGTGCACTTGGTTCTTCCATTGAATGCTTGGATTCTTCCGTTGTCCACCCATGATCCCGAGTCGAACGAGCATTTCTCCGGGCTTAAATAAGTTCATGTCGCCGTAGAGCTCATTCAGTTCTTCTTCGATATTCAACGCTTCCGCGGTCCAAAGATCTTGCGAAGAACGTTTCTCTCGAATGCTCAAGTGCTTTCTCACCCTGAGTTGTCATCGTCCACGTTTCTGCGTCTTATAAGAGGACGGGAATAATGAGAATCTCATAGAGCATAATCGTCGAGAGAAGGATCTGCTTCCCAATCGCTTACCGATCCCAAAGTAGCATCTGTTGGCAAGAGTTATCCTGCGCTGGATTTCCATGCTTGGATTATTGGTTGAATTTAGGCTGGTTCCGAGGTATACTACTGTGGTTGTAGTCACTTTCCGGGATGGCCTTCAGTTCCGTCTTCGCTGCGGCTTGAATATCATCTAACGTATAAAAACGGTGTCCCCTGAGCGGTCTTTTGAGCTTGGTGAACAGCCAGGAGTCGCACGGCGCCAGATCAGGTGGTTGCGGAACGTAATGGGTTGAGTTTTTGGCGAAATGATCACGAATTACGAGGGCAGTATGGGACGGTGCATTACCCTGGTGTAAAAACCAAGAATTGTCTTTCCACCATTCCGGCCTTTTTAGGTGGACAGCGTTACGCAAACGACGCATAACGCTCAAATAATATTCCTTGTTGACTCTTTGACCGGTTGGAAGGAATTCATAATGCACAACACCACGATAATCGAAGAAAACAGTCAACATGACTTTGATTTTTGTGCGACTTTGGCGCAGTTTTTTTGATCTCAGCTCTCTTTTGGCACGATATTAGCTCGATTGATCGGTTGATCCAATTCTCATCGCCAGTTATAATGCATTTCATGACACCCTGGTTGTCGGGAAGCATCGTTTCACACACTTCAACGCGACGCCTTTTTTCTAAAAAATTCAATGTTTTCGGTATCAGTCGAGATTTGACGCGCTTGAGGCCCAAAACAGCTTTCAAAATGGTATTGGCTGAGCCTTTCGATATACCACCTTCATCAGCAAGATCTCTACTTGTTAATCGACGGTTTTTCAACATCAATTCTTTGATTTGTTGAACGTGAGCTTCGCCGGTTGAGGTCGATGGTCGCCCTGGACGCTCTTCGTCTTCGACACGTTTACGGCCGGCTTGGAACTCACTATACCACCTGTAAACATTTTCTTTAGACATAGCCTCATCAACAAATGCTTTCTGCACCATCCTCAACGTATCCGCAGCAGAAAATTGATTCCGTAAACAAAATTGAATGCAAATTCTTTGCTCAACCAATTTCGTCATCGCAAAAAACGAAAAACTCACTTTCAGGTGCACTTTTAGCAGCAGAATATTTTGACATAAATGTGACTGACAGTACTACCAATCACAAAAAAAAAAAAAAAAATAATTATCTAAATCCTTTAAATTCAAATGTCACGTTATTTTTTGAACACAGTAGTACAATGTTCTTCACTTTTTCAAATGTATAGCCGTCAACAGTGACGTAATCCCCAAGACGCGAAGTATGTTTGTGTGTGTAGGGCAGGACTTTACTCTATCGAAACAGTGGACCAATTCTATAGCGACAATGCAGAGACAATGACGAGGAGAAATTTGATACCCATCACGCAATCGTGTGGTTGTAGCTTCCTCCGTCACCTCGGGCAAAAGTGTAGAATTGAGCTACGAACTGCTACCGTTGACTTCTACTCCATACTTTGGTAGTAATCTATGAGGCTACAAATAATGTTAGTGCACTGCGGACCTGACCGACTTTGCGATAGATAGGAAGAGTGGAGATGGTATTTTACTCAGTTGGAATTTTAAATCGTGAAACTAAGGAATCATTAATGAATTGTAATGAATTATGAAGATCGAATTCTACCAGCCAATAAGATCACTTACATATATGATGCTAGTGTTAATAGACCTGTGTTCTTGAATACACCAGCAGCTTTATATGACTCCTTTATTTAAGGCTTGACGCTGGAAATTCATTATTTGCGTCTCTTTTCCAAAGCATTTGATACAAAAATGTCTGAATCCGCCTTAATGCTCATATGTTGCTTATTGCAAATATTTAATATAAGGAAGCAATTAAATGAGTAAATTGAGTAAATACCCTGTTGGAAATTGATTGCTTATTGAAACTTAGCAACAATAAAATATTTTAACTTCTTTTTCAGTCATCCATTTTGGTATTGTTGATTGCATTCATGATTCTATCATGAAAAAAACTTTCTGCAAGGCTGATAGTTGACTCAAATTATAGTGAATAGTTATAATTCATGCTAATATGCAGAATCGGTTTGTTCTAACTGCATAACCAAAACGAACCCGAGTTTTTTTCGTTCTAAGACTGTCACCTTCGCAACATTCCTCAAAATTATTTCTAGAAATCCCCGCTACTTTCGCATCGGGTCTATTCCTGCCCATTCAAGTGCGTGATGTCACGTACGATTCGATACGAAGGAATACAAGTAATTTTCATAGCGCACCGAACAAACAAATATTATATCAGATGTCATTTACCGCACTCCGTGCCACCGCAGCTAGTGCGCAGGTAACTACAACAATAACTAATAGACTATCAACATGCAGCGGAGCCGCAAATGCAATCCAAACCAATCTGCACATTGTGAATACAGGCGAGCAAAGTGCTTACCGTAAGTTTCAAGCGCAGACACACGCACACGCTTATAACCATACAAACTCACACACACACACAACATGAGCATGCAGATGAAATCAAGCGAATTTTGTGCGGACGGCCAGACGGTCTACTGGCCACTAGTCATCGGTCGTCGGTTGGCGGCTGGCGGTTGAGTCAATACGGCGGCCTCCACTGTCATTGCTGATCACGTGACCCAAGCAACGGACAGCAAACGCATTGGCTTTTTAATACATTTTATGCATTTCTTGTTCGCTCCAACGTCGCCCGCTGCCGTCCAGCGACGCACCGCCTGCGCTACCCGGGCCTCACATGGCTATTTCTGCATTTATTGTGTGTGTGTGTTTGTGGCAGGGGCATGTTGCATGCGCACAAAATACAAGTATATGCATATTAGTGGCATTGCAATGGTGCGTTGGAAGAGCACGAGAGTCGCAAAATTTTAATAGCTTTAGTTGAGCCTGCCGGCGCACACACACAAACACATGCACAGGCAGCGAAGTATGCTTGTGGTTGTGTGTGCGTTTCGTAATGACTTGCAATTATTTTCCCATTAGGAAATTTAAAATGAATTGACTTAAAAGCCAGCGCTGACGTTTATTTGTGGCACACGCTTTTTCGTGATTAAATCAATACGCAAAAATACTTTTGTTGTTGTTATTGTTGATTTTATTGGTGTAAATAACTGATTTGTGCTCGAGTGCGAAGTGTAAACAAATTTACAGTTAAACAACCTAGAGTTGTGAAAATTGAAAAGTTATAAATACATTTCGCATGGTCAGCGCCAATACATAAACGGAAAAAGCTTCTAAGTAAGCATCTGATATTTACTTATCTACTTATATGCATATGTATAAGTGCGTATTTGTGTGCCAAACTCATTAAATATCGAGGCGGCGAAACCCTGGCTTAATCTCAGTTATTTACGCTGTTAATGGGCTCAATAAATACGCAATGAATACAGGTGTTAAATAGGAAGAAGCTTCCTATTAATGGAGTGTATTTATAAAAATGAACTAATCGAGAGATTTTACGTTGTTCTATAGACATTTATATTTAAAAATATGTGTCACGTTGTTTGGACGCGATGGCCGCTCTATTAAGCGAACAACTCTAATAACTGGACAGAAAGGCTGGTTCGTCAATGTCTGTTTATGGAAGATTTCACTGTATATATGTATTTCTAAACATACGCACTTATTCACAATATTAATGGGAATGTTTATTGTCATTTGAAACAACATTTTTGGCAATGATTTTTTGAAGATTATTTCTTTCAAATGTTGACTACGGCTACGTTTCAGATGGTCCATCCGTTGAGTCCAATTTTCGATGACTCGTTCGAACAGTTGGACTGCAAATTGTCGAATGACATGCGTGATTTTTTGCTTCAAGTCCTGAATCGAAGCGAGATTGTTCGCATAGACTTTAGGAAAACGTCAAACGCTGTGTATCACATAACCTTGGTGGCAAATCGACCGGTCCAAAACGTCAAATTATCTGTTCACCGATGTGTTCTCTCAATAAATCCTCTGATGGATGTGATGTGTGGTAAGTGGCGTCGTCTTGTTGAAACCAAATGTCGCCGAGATTACGAGCTTCAGTTTCAGGCATCAAATAGTCGGTTATAATGGCGCGGTAACGGCCGGCATTGACGGTTATCATTTTGAAAAAATATATGATATATGACCACACCAATTTCGTTTAACAAAATTTGCCTTGAAAACGTCGGATATTCTTGGAAATGTTCAATAGCCTATAGAGCGGGGCGATGTCGCTTGGGAAGGTCAAACAGCTTCAGTTATTGCAAAAGCTGTTTTTTGATCTCTTTCAATTTAAGATTTCGACGTAAAATGAACCAAGTCGTTTCATATATACGTCAATACGAGTTACTGCAAACGGCGCTGAGTCTACTCTTCACGGTCCTCGTGTACACTCTCAGTTACGGCTGGTATATTTTTTTCATCTTTGTGAACTGAATGTGGTCTATTCGGTCCAATATTATTTAACAAGGAATGCTGGGTCTCATGATGGTCAAAGAATACTAAACAAAAAAAGCCATGACAGTTTGACACGGCTCGCGCGTGATATTCAAAAAAGGCTATTGAAAAAAGTACCTTTACTTGGAACACCCGCTAAAACCGTATAAAAATAATTCCAATGCCTATGTGAAGACGAAAGAGAAACATCTCTCACAAAACTCTTAAAAATTGTCTAGATATTTCCAAAAAAAGAAAACTAATGACAATATTTAAAGTTTAAGTCATTATAAACTGTTTTCGTAAATAGTTTTCATAGAAAATATCTTCATAAACACAAAATATCCTCAAAACAAAAAAAAAAAATGAATGTATTAAAGTGTATTTCGTAATATAAGTACATATATATTTATAATATGAACGAAATAAATTTCTTGAACTCTATGGAATTTTTACCGTTATGTCAAAATTCAGCCAACCCAAACATGAGACGTGGAATAACAACCTTCCTGTTTGATTAAAAATATGTATATTCCAAATGATAAGCTCGTTAATTAGCCGCTCTTCCTCAAAATCGCTGAGTTCAATTCGTATGGATAGATAGATATATGTATTTATGTATCTATGCATGTATGTTTGTCATCGCACTTAATTGGAAAACAATTAAATCAACAGGTACACTGGTATGCAATTTGTAAATGACCTCAAGTACGCGGTTGCTCAGCAATAGCGTTCCACGAATTACTGTCCACCATGGTAGATGAAGTGCAACGACCGCTATACACACATACACACCCACACGCTGACCGCAGTGGATCAACAAACGTCACACAAACAAAATGCTTTATCATAGAACATAATACAGCACGTGACCCAACCGAGCTTATCAAGTTGAATGCCTTGCAAGGACAGAGACTTCTACACGCAGATAACCGCGGTCGTTTAACGGTTTGTAAGCAAGCGTTTGCAGTATCAATGGCAGCAAATGTCCGCAAATTGAAGTGATTGAAAGGCGTTTATCGCTTGCAACATGGCATAAAAGAAATTTCTCATTTTCATGAATAAATTGTCTACATATATAGCAAATTACAAAGTCCATGAGTCATATGATTATATTATACATATATAATCTTGAGTGCGCTCCGCACATTCTAGAAACTGCGAAATTATGCCATGCAACTCCATCTGTAATACCCTCGTACTGTTATCAACGAAGTCTTCAGCTAGTTCGCTTATCAATGTAATTGCCGCTTTTGTAAAATATTTACAACACATGTTTTAGATAAATAAGTACAACATTTGTCCATAATAATATTACTTGCCTTTAATATGGCCGTACGAAGTCATTACATTAAATAGAATTGTATAGTTCTATGCACTGGCGTGTTCAAAATCGTTAGGAAGGGATGAGGAATGTTCTTGCCTTCATGACATGTCTTCTATGAAGACAAATAGTAGTGGATTTCATGAGGACCATTTAATGGAAAATCTGAATCTCTTCGAACCTATATCTGATCAAATGTAACCATGACAGATATAAAACTAATTTTTTTCGTATCACTACAAATATTAACTAACGCCTTCAAACTAGTAGCATGCTTCAATACAAACATGTTTAATTCAATTTTCAATATACTTGCCTCGGCAGTAATGGCCTTTGGTTCCTTCAGCGTTTTTTTTTTTTTTTTCGTTTCGGCTCATTTTTGAAGCGCTAAACTGTTGAGCAGTTTCGACGGTAGATTCATAAATCCACGTTTTGTCACCAGTAATGATATGTTTGATACAGAGTCATCAGCTATGTTGCCAAGCATCTCTTTTGTCTCCTCAATTCCACGTCGTCTTAGCAAAAGATTCAGTCATTTTAATATAAGTCTAAAAATTGACATGCTTCCTACCCAAAATATTAACCAAAATGCTTAGAGTCGATTCTTACATAAAAGATGCTGTTATTATCTGCTGTCTCTCTGATTCGAATAAGACGATTTACAAGCACTGTTTCTTCAACTTGTTAATAGAGGTGGATGGAGGCAAGTTTTCGATGACTTCACGACCTTCACTCACTGTTTTGTGCTCCCCAAAAACTTGTGTTCGAAATATTATAGTACACTCCCAAACACTGATAATTTTATGTCACAATCAGAAATCGGATTTATTGGGTAGGAATGGGTATGGAATGTTAAATATGGAGTATCCAAATGATGGCATGTAGATTTTGTTACAGTTAGCCAATAATGAATGTTGATCCAAATGAAAGACTGAAATTTTCTTGCTTCGAGCTCTGTTAGCCCGAACGGAATCACTTGTAAATATATGAGTTCGCTAGTTAGGTTAGTAAAATATATTCCAAGAAGTAGAAAAAACATTCAAACAAAAGCGAATGAACCGTTTGATAATCCTATAATTCTGTATTGTTCAGTTGAGTTAGAATAGGTCAATGCTCTGGTTGTACCTCCAGTTGTTGTGGCTATTCAAAACGTTTACCAAATAGTTTAAGGAATTTTTACTAACTTACTAACTTTTGTTCTCTCGTTCTGTGTCGGATATAATTTCAAGCTCTTTATGATTACCTATCTCAGGGTTATGATGTGAAAAGCTATATAGTAATATTAGCTGCGGTTTGGTCTCGCAAAGTCGTTCAAATGTATGCATATATTTATTCCTATTTACTCTAACCCAATTATCTTAAGAGAGATAGGAAAAACAGCATAGACAACATTTTTCCAGTGATTCTAGTAAGTAAACTTATTTATCTTTTTCAACATAGACTAACCTAAAATTAACCCAAACGTTAAGGCTTAGGTTTCAAGAAGGAACTTAAATTTCGGTTACACCTTACAAATAAAAAAGATTCCTTACAAAATTTTGATTTTGACCGGTCAGTTGGTAGGAAGTTATTTGCTATTGTGATCCGATCTGAACAAATTTGGAGATTGCACCATTGCCGTAGACAATAGTCCAAAGCAAATTTCTTGAAGATGTCTCGTCAAATGAAAAAGCGCTCCATACAAGCACTCGATTCTAATCGATTCTGTTCAGGGTATAAAAAGAAAAGAGGGCTCCTCTCAGAAATTATAAGTAAAAAAGACATATTTTTTTTAGTTTTGAAACAGAAACATTTTAAGATCAAACATTCCAACGAACTAAACTTAACTTAGAACCTAAAAATATGACACGGCGAAATGCAGCAGATTATAAATAAAATTAATTCTTCATCTTTTGTTTATAAGTTAAAAATACATGTTTGAATATTTTGTTACGGTAAAAAAAACGCTCGCAATTTTATGGGCGTCTGCAACTCTTGCTTTTCTCTTTTCATTACAACAACGGTTTTGCAGATATTTTTGTTTTGCTTACGCACTACTGGCGATAATTTAGTCAGCAATCGAACCATTAATGACCACACAATGCACTTACATAAAAATAAAATAAGGGAACCGCTCGTCACTTGCGCTTGCAACTCGCAGTTGAGCCCCCAATCACGCTACACGCACAAGCGTCTTCTGTCTTCTGATAAAAATAGCAAGCAAACCCTGGTTTTGAAGCCAAGGGCAACAGCAAATTTGCGCTATTTTCGCACGGTTGTGAGTGTGTGTGTGTGTATCTGAGTGTGCGTAATTGTCAATAAAGGGTATCTAAAAATAGTTCAAGCATATCTACATACCAGAATTAATGGTGATAATTGGTTAGCGACATTTGGTTATTCCCAGCGTGACCGCAGTGCCGAAGATAATTATAAACGAATTGTACATGTGTATATGTTAATAATTGCTTAGTGGCATATTTTGAAAAAAAAAGTTTTAAAAATAGTTTTTTTGTTTTTGGATTTTTTTTAAATTTTTTTTATACTCTTGCAATATGTTGCTACAGAGTATAATAGTTTTGTTCACCTAACGTTTGCAAGTATGACCTAAAACTAATCGATATATAGGTTATATATATGTATACAAATATTCCAGACAAATGAATATGAAAAAAGGTATTAAGTTAGCAGTTATTCAGAATGGAGTTTCATCACGTTAGAGTTTTTGTTTAATCAGATTAAAAGTTTATATACTATTAATTGTTCGAACGAAAATTTTCAAAGAACCATCAAATTACATTAAAATATGGCCTCTCTTAAGTTGTTGTTTGATTTGGAAATATTATAAAAAATTTTACAAAATTGTTTTAAATTTTTTTTAAGTTTGATATCTTTTTGCTTAACAAAAAATTGGGTTATACTAATTTCTAAATTTAAAATCAAACATTCCTTTTCAATATATACAAAAAATATTAAAAAAAAAATAATAATTTACAGTATCAAACATACAAAATAATTCGTCATTTTTTTAAAGTTTAATCATACTTAAATAATCATAATAAAATAATTCGACCAAAAATATGCAAAATAGTAATAAGCATTAATTAGACTCACATTTTGAAAATATTCAAAACAACTTTTAATTATTTTTGAAAAACTTCAAAAATTTTTTTAATTACTTTTGATTTTTTTTTTTAATTTCACAAATTTTTTTTAACAAAAAATTTTAATATCTAAAAAAAAAATTGTCCACAAACAGTAAATAGGCATTAATTCGTAGCAAATTTTAAAAATAATATTTCTTTTAAGAATATTATTCAGAATTTTTTTGGGAATTTTAAAATTTGAGGAAATACGTAGACAATTTAGAAAATACTAAAGAAATTTTAAATTTTTTTTTGAAAAAAATTTTTTGAAATATTTTAAATTTTTATTATTGAAAAATAAAAAAATTTTAACATACAGAAAATTAATATGTTTTTTTTCAAATACCAAAATAAATAATAACAAATTCATTCATATTTTGAAAAACATTTAAAGAAATTTAATTTTTTCTTTTTTATAATTTTTTAAATTTTTTTCAATATCTTATGAAATTCTTTTTTCAATGTCTTATAAATTTTTTTTAAATTATTATTTTCTTTCTATTAACTTTTATCTTAATTATAATTAATTTTTTTTAATTATTTCGGAAATTTCAAAAATTCGCTGAAAAACATATTTAAGAAGCTTTGAAATTTTTTTTAAATATTTTTTTTTTAGAATTCTTTTTTCTGAATTTTATAATTTGAGCAAATTCGTGGTGTATTTTGAAAATATGTAAAGAAATTTTAATTTTTTCAATTCTTTTCTTTAAACTAAAAAAATTTCTATATCTGGAGAATTCATTTGGAAAATTATTTAAATTTTTGTTGAAAGTTTTTTGAAAATATTTTTTTTTTTAATTTTCTCATAAATTTTTTTTTTTCTAAAAATACTAAAATTATTATTTAAAAAAAAAAAAAATATTTTCAAAAAAATTAATTCGTTTTTTTTTCCAATAACAAAATAGTAAATAAGCATTAATTTAAAACAAAATGGAATTTTACTTCAATATCTTCACAAATTTTGTAATATTTTATTTTGAAAAAAAAAAAAATAAAAAAAAAATAATTCGTTTTTTTTTTCAATAACAAAACAGTAAATAAGCATTAATTTAAAACAAAATGGAATTAATATCTTCACAAATTTTTGTAATATTTTAATTAGAAAAAAATATATATTTAGTTTTTTTTCCAATAACAAAATAGTAAATAAGCATTAATTTAAAAAAAAATTTTGAATATATTTGAAGAAAATTTTAAATATATCTTTTAAATATTTATTTTTCTTCAAAATTTTTTTTGAAATTTGTCTTAAACATTTTTTAAATATTTTTTGACATATTTTCTGTTTTGACATAATGTCTGCTTTTATTTTACAGAATTGACCAAAAGTGAGGTTATATGCCACTGAAACTATTACATTTAAATATATGAAAATTCACGAAACTGAAATATACGGCAATAATAAACCTTCGAAACGGATCTTTATACTGCGGTAAGAACTAATTTAACCAGACTAAAAATATGTATACCAAAAATCTTTGCAAAAATAGTAGACTAAAAAAATATACCAAAAATCTATACAAAAATGTTGGACGAAACCTTACAAATGTTATATAACCCCATAAATTTGTTTACCTCAACCATTAATTTTTTCTATTGTCCTACTTTCTACTGTAACTAATACATTCGAATTTATAGATATGTCACGAAAAATATCAAACCATTGTATTGAAGACACGCGAAGCCATCATGCAAATTCTCCGAACTGTGCCAAAATGAATTGGCTGACAAATGTTTCAAATATGCTAGACAAATGTGAGCTTATTTATGAAAACAGTATGTGCATTGATATATGTATGCACACACGCGGTGATATATGTATATATATTATATAAAGGTGCAACTAAAACAATGCTGTTTGAACTTTTGAACTCTTCGACATTCTGCGTTGAATGTTTTCATGAGCAATTTTGGAGCAATAAGACTGGTATTTTATTGCACAGCCATCAATGCAGTTTCGCGGGAATTCAAGATATGCTGCTGCTCGTATTACGGCGATCCTGCATGGAATATTGCGATTTGCTCGTTAGATATTTGCGTTTTCTATTTTTCACGTAGAAGATGGGAAATACATAGAGTGGTCGAAACTGCGATTAGAGACCTTTATGTATGATGTATGTGCTTTCATATGCCGTGAAACGATTTGGACTAGTTTGCAACTGCATACTTTTTTCATGCCCTTTTCATTAAAAGCAACTGGATACCTAAGGAAATGTAAATTAGCTCAGTTAGTGTGTCTATAAGCAACAGTTCCCAAATAGTCTGATCTAACAAATAGGTATCTCAGTTAGCAAATGTAGTCGAAATTAGCGTTTAAGATTGTCATCAGCGAAGTTTGGCATTTAGCCGAATAAACCTTTTAGTTTATATACTAAAATTTAAAAATCTGAACTTATGTCACACAATTTTACAAAAAAAGTAAAGAAATAGTGACAAAATAATTGAAAATATTTTAAGCTTTGCTTTAGGA
>JAPZAG010003525.1:0-10123 GCA_027475135.1 Bactrocera correcta | reverse complement strand
ACATAATATAGTATTTACACTTGTCCACTGCACGTGAAAAACTGATTCCACTTCTATGTTGAAGTTATTTTGTTTTGCATTAAAATACTTAAAATTAACGGTAAAAAGTGCCGTACGATGAATTATGACGCAGCAGCTTTGAACATCTATATAAATAAAAATGAATCGCCAAAATGTACATATGTACGCTCATAACTTTAATACGACTGAACCAAATTTGATAATTATTTTTTTAAAATGTTCGTTGAGGATCAGGGATGGTTTATGCGAAGAAAAAAATTCGAATAATTGCCGGAAAACCCCTAAACACAGCCTTTTTCTTTTTCCCATACAAACGAATGAATGTTTGTTTATTAATAACGCTAAGGGGACGACTGAGCCAATTTTGGTGAAATTTTCAGAAAATGTTCGATATGGATCGGGGAAAGTTTAGAAATAAAAAAATCTGTACGCTTTTTGTGAGGAAAAGTCGGGAAATTGGACAATTCCAAAAATATAATTTTTTCCATACATATTTTTTTCAAACTTTTTTGTTTTTTTTTTCAATTATTTGAATCGTTCAAATTTGTCGTTTGCTTCAAAAATTTTTGAAAATTATTTAGTGAAAACTTTATGTGTGTTTCACACTAAGTGATCAATTACAGATTGTAATTTGTTACGATGCCACGAAGAGGTCGCGCTAATATCGGCCGGCGTTCTTTTTGGCATCAACATAAATTAGTAGCCCAAGGCACATGACCGAGTACTCCCAGAATGCGATGACATACGTGCGGTATTATGCATCGCGGTCAATCAGCAAGCGATCGTCACGATGTCATAGCAAGACTTTTCAACAGCTTCGATGGACATTATCTTGAAGCAACGCATACATGGTGCTGTTAGATGCTAGATGTACTCTGTTGAGTAGCAAAAGAGAGGTTTGCCGCACGCACACATTCTTCTTTGGATGGTGGAAGGTGGTTACACCAGATCAAATTGATGAAATCATTCAATAATGCGGCAATTCCGGATGCAAAGAAAGATCCAGTATTATACGAAGTGATGAAAACCAATAAGGTTCATGGACCTTGCGGACACCACAACCCCACTTCGGTTTGAATGTCTGTCAATAAATGCACGAAATAGTATCCACGTACTTTTCTTTCGGAAAGCAGAAGTGATGGATATCCACTCTATCGGCGCTGCTCACCAGACGACAATGGCAGAAAATTTAGCATTCAATTTAGAGGCGTGAGTATCGAAGTTGACAACACATGGATAGTACCATATTCGCCACTGTTGTCTAATTCACATTCAAAATTCATTTCAATGTTGAGTATTGCAGTTTGGTGTAATCGATAAAATACGTTTTTAAGTACGTCACCAAAGGAAGCAACATGGAGATTATTGGTCTTGAACGATACGGTCGATACGTGAACTGTAATAAAGCGCTTTTTAGGGTATTTACTTTTGCAATTCGTGAACGTTTTCCGACTGTTGTGCGTCTCGCAGTTAATTTGGAGAATGTCCAAAGAGTGTATTTTAACCCAAAGAATACAGTATAGCCAGTGGAAACATCACAACAAAATTAACATTGACGAGTTTTTTCTTAACTTTCGTCAGTGATGTGTTTTTGAGAACATTGCTCTATTCGAAAATACCTTGATATTGTACATGGAATGCATCGTCGAAGAAATAGTTACGCAGAAAGCAAGGCCAACCAGTAGATTGACATCCAGGTGTCTAATGCATTAGGACGAATTTACACAATCCACCCGAAAAACGACGATTGTTTCTACCTTCGGTTGCTATTGATTAATGTACGCGGTTCAACTTTATTTGAGTCATTGCTTACTGTGAATGGTATGGGGGAATATGTGCAAGTTTGGGAGAAGTAAGCCAGCAATTACAAATGCTGGAACACGCTAAACACTGGAATGAAAATGAAGTTCGCATACTTTTCGATATAAACCTCGACATTGTCAAAGACATTTTACATCCTCTTCGCTAAAAATTGGTAATGGTTCAATTTCGGTTGATACTTCCGGTGGTTCGATATCAATTCCATCTTCCCTTTATCTATTCACGAAGGATAAACTCATCACAAATGTTCGGACATTGTCCAAATTATCACAACTACGATTCCTTAAGTGCACGCACAATTTGTTGACTTAAACTGGAAGATTCAAAGTCAAATTCCGGGAGACTTGCGCTCATACAAATCAATCGATCGTCTCGACTATGAAGGCGACGCCGTGAATTATCCAGTGGTATTCCTAAATTCTTTGGACAGGCTTGGTACGCCACCGCAGCATTTGCGTCTCAAAGTAGGATCTGTCGTTATTATGTTTCCCAATCGTCATGCGCCAAAACTGTGTAATGGAACCCGACTGATTGTGACGCACCTATCGAGTACAAAGGGACAGAATGCTTGATTCTACGAATTCCTTTGAGGTCAAACGATTTCTCATTTCAGTTCAAACGTATTCCGTTTCCACCGAAAATTGAATTTGAGATGAGAGTCAACAGGACCTAAAGATAGTCGCATAGTGTGAGGCATAATTTTGGAAATGCTATGTTTTTAACATGGCCGTAGCGTGCTCACGAGTTGCAAAACCATCTTTTCTCTACACCGGAACAGAAACCGAAAAATGTTGTTTAAAAGCTGCGTTACATTGAAAAACAATTAAATGATAAATTTAACTTTCTTTTCATTTCAAACTACATAATTTCACGCAGGACAACGGCTGCGGGGTCAGCTAGTTATATATAAATACGTGAACATTCTTAATAAAATCAGACTAAAATAGTTCACGTAGAATGAAATACTTCTCGTAGAATGAAATAGTTTTCAGCTTAAATAAAATTTTTATTTTTCTCCCCACCAGTGGTAAGAATATAAAGCATCTTCTTTAATTTTAAAAGTGTGATCTTACAAATCAAACAGTCTGTCTATAATTTCAAACATAGCCCTGGTCGGACCTTGGCATTCCGCAACCGGTGATGATTTGCACTGCTCAGGCAGGATGTCGGATGCCGCATGCGTGCGGCAGCCAAGAGCTACCACCTCCTAATCCAAGGTGTTATGCGACTCCCGTGCCCATTGGATAATTTGCAGTCAGGAGGTAAATTCGGCTGTATTTTAACGGAGCCTTCCCAACACCGGTCGTATTGGGGAGTAACTGTGGCCTTACCACGCTGGTGTTCTCCATTGAAGACCAGTAGGCTCACTTAAATGGAGCGATGGTCGTAAGAACCAGATGAACAACCCAAACATAAAAGCAACTACAACTACATCGACAACAACTACTAAAACAATAACAACTGGCTGCAACATACTGCCTATTGAATTGCGCTTCTGCTTTTCTTGCGGCACAGATGTCGGGATTTTACGAGCGCACTGCGCAACGGTCGATGTTCTATACGTTTTAAGAGCGGAAGGGGGACAAAAAATTCAATATCTTTGGAACGGTATGAATGATCAAAATTTTTTTGCAGATTATTAAAGGTGAATATATTCCACGTTCCACTTTTCTGTTTACGAAGAATTTTGACAAAATATTTATATCGGGGGGTATACGTCTGTTCTGAACTGCTAATTTTCAAAATCGGTGATTTTGTGAAATTTCCCTGGATCACTTGAAGTGGTTTGACCCATACCTAAGTTGTATCTCTAGCTCTGACACGTCTGCACTGTTCAGCATGATAAGTATTTATATTCTTTCTGTCTAGCGTTTTTAATGGCTCGAAGTCTTTGTGAGTTCTCTGAAAAATTTGATTTACTTTGCGAGTCATAATTAAGTACACAAAAAATCTCAAAAATATCCTTATCCGGGAAGAATGTATAAAATATTCTTCTACTTCTTTACTGGCGTCGACACCGCTTACGCGATTATAGCCGAGTCAACAACAGCGCGCCAGTCGTTTCTTCTCTTCGCTACGTGGCGCCAATTGGATATTCCAAGCGAGGCCAGGTCCTTCTCCACTTCGTCCTTCCAACGGAGTGGAGGTCTTCCTCTTCCTCTGCT
Source organism: Bactrocera correcta (assembly GCA_027475135.1). NCBI lineage: Eukaryota > Metazoa > Arthropoda > Insecta > Diptera > Tephritidae > Bactrocera > Bactrocera correcta. Next base: position 6,116 of record JAPZAG010003525.1, on the reverse strand, counting down.
TCCCGCGGCGGCTACTGCGTCGAATTCTTTCAGAGCTGGAGTGCTTTCGTCCATCCGGACAACATGACCTAGCCAGCGTAGCCGCGGTCTTTTAATTCGCTGAACTATGTCAATGTCGTCGTATATCTCGTACAGCTCATCGTTCCATCGAATGCGATATTCGCCGTAGCCAACGCGTAAAGGACCATAAATCTTTCACAGAACCTTTCTCTCGAAAACTCGCAACGTCGACTCATCCGTTGTTGACATCGTCCAAGCCTCTGCACCATATAGCAGGACGGGAATTATGAGTGACTTATAGAGTTTGGTTTTTGTTTGTCGAGAGAGGACTTTGCTTCTCAATTGCCTACTTAGTCCGAAGTAGCACCTGTTGGCAGGAGTTATCCTGCGTTGGATTTCTAGGTTGACATTGTTGGTGTTGTTAACGCGGGTTCCAAGATAGACGAAATTATCTACAACTTCAAAGTTATGACTGTCAACAGTGACGTGAGTGCCAAGTCGCGAGTGCAACGACTGTTTGTTTGATGACAGGAGATATTTCGTCTTGCCCTCGTTCACTGTCAGACCCATTTCTTTTGCTTCCTTGTTCAGTCTGGAGAAAGCAGAACTAATGGTGCGGGTGTTGAGGCCGATGATATCAATATCATCGGCATACGCCAGCAGTTGTACACTCTTATAGAAGATGGTACCTTCTCTGTTGAGTTCTGCAGCTCGAACTATTTTCTCCAGAAGCAGGTTGAAAAAGTCGCACGATAGGGAATCGCCTTGCCTGAAACCTCGTTTGGTATCGAACGGCTCGGAGAGGTCCTTCCCGATCCTGACGGAGCTTTTCGTCAGCTTACACAGCCGTATTAGTTTTGCGGGGATACCAAATTCAGACATCGCGGCATAAAGGCAGCTCCTTTTCGTGATGTCGAAAGAAGCTTTGAAATCGACGAAGAGGTGGTGTGTGTCAATTCTCCTTTCACGGGTCTTTTCCAAGATTTGGCGCATCGTGAATATCTGGTCGGTTGTTGATTTTCCAGGTCTAAAGCCACACTGATAAGGTCCAATCAGTTTGTTAACGGTGGGCTTTAATCTTTCACACAATACGCTCGACAGAACCTTACATGCGATGTTGAGGAGGCTAATATAAAATATTAATCTACCAAAAAAACGCAGAACTTCCCTTCCACGGCTAACCACTTTTCTTAAATATTTCAATACAACTACTTTGCCAACCACGTCTAGCCTCTTGAGTCAAATATTTCAACACATTGTGTCAAATATTTCAACACAACTACACATTTTTTCTCAATGTACTAACATCAACGCACATTTTCAGGTTATTTTTTGTTTACCTATATGCATTAAAAAAAAATCTTTCATTCCTTCATTTATTCGAATGAGTGCGTAGGAGAAAACATAATTGTCAATAGTGCCAAAAGAAAATCCCAAAAAGGGTAATAAAAAACGAATAAATATCAATTGTTAAGTAAGTATGTGGAAAAAAGTGTGTGTTGTTTGAAATTAGACTGCGCAGTCCAATATAATACGCAAAAATAAATATGTACATATATACAAACATATGTATTTTATGCGTGTAAGGCGGCCTGCACAATCCAATATAATATGTGAAAACAAATGTTTGTTTTATATTTTAAATAATCACATAATATTTATCTTTTCTTTCAGATGTTATTATTATTTTTATTTAGTTATTATTTGTTTTCAGGTATTTGTCTTTTAGGATCTTTTTCCACTCTTTTATTTTCAGCTATTAATAATTCTTTTCTTTAATTAAACTTCTTTTCTTTCATTAATTCAGAGGAAATTATTTTTTTATATTAAAAATATTTTTATTTACACAATGTTAGCTTTAATTTATTTAATTATAATAAAATTTATGTAAATATGTATTAAAAATAATAAAATTAATCATTTAAAAATTAAATTTTTTTTTTTTTTTGTAATTTTAAAAAAATTTTAAAGTAGGAATCAAAAAATACAACCCTGCTTCAGCTGTTTAAAATGCAACGCTGCATCAGCCGTCGATTGGGGATATTAGAGCAGGACAGATATGCTTTTTTATATAACACGCGACCTAGGGCGAGCTCTTTCACTACTTTTGAGGGTTTCTAAACCTACTGTTTCACTAGTTTTTTAACCACTCTTGGCTGGCAGGGTTTTAGCTAAAATATTACCACTACTAATAATTCTATGTAAATATAGTTGAGTGACAAAAATACGTCAGTCAAACAGTTATACATACTCTCGTGGCCACGCAACACTTACAAGTGGATTTTCTTATGAAAATAAGCTATTTTCTGTAATTGTAACGGTTATGTTCAAAATTTAATAAATTTTTGTTGTGATTAACGCGTGATAAAAAAAAATTTTTTTTCCTTTAAAAGAAGAAGGAATGTCGGCGCGAGAGATTGCGAAAGAATAGGATGTAGCCAACCAACAGTAATCAATTTACTAGGAATTATTAGAGCGTTTCAGTAGAGTTGGGACTAGAAAGAAGCCATCTTCTCGAACAGATGGTGTTATCCATAGAATCTTCTGAGACCATCTTCTAGGACGAATCCGCACCGTATCATCGAGCTAAATCAGTATATGCTATTATGTTTAAGAAGAATGTCATCTGTCTACATTTTCTTTTTTTACAAGTTCAGAAAATGTTTGCAGACCTTGGGATGTCGTATATGGCATAGCAAGGAAATTCTCCCGATTTGAATCTTTGGCATGTCATGAAAAAGAAAGTGGCTGAACACGGGCCAAGCTCAATCGCAGAACTGAAAGCAGGAAATTTCAACCGAATACCTTGAAAACCTCGTGTTCAAGCAATTATAGCCGCTAAAGGTGGTTCAACTGCATATTAAACCATTTAATTAAATAATTACGAAAAAAAAACAAAGCAAAAATTACTGAATTTTAAAAAGTTACAATGCAAAAATAAAAATTCTTATGTAAATATAAGAGAAAAGTTATTTTCATAGTTTCCTTATAGCAAATAAAATAAAAATTAAAATTATTTCTTCCCAAAACTACTAATTTATTGAGTATTATATCCTATTTTGTATATAATTTAGTTTTTAGAAAGGTTAGATAAGTTAAATCGCGGTAATTGCAAAAAAAGAGGTAAGGTGTGTATGTTTTTCTCTATAATATGATAAATTCATGGTCGCACTGTATTCATAGTACCGTTATTTCTAAGCAAGTGAGTTATAAATAAATGAAATATTTGTGTTCTGACGCAGAGATAAAAAATTTAAAGTACATGAATAAAGGTTTAACACAAGAAAAATAAATTAAGTTTTTTTGAATTTCTAGAAAACTGCCAGGTGGAATTGACTTATTAGATGAAGAGCGTGGATTTGATATTTTAATTAAGAAAAATATATAAATATAATTGTGGTTGTTTAATAATTAGTTTCTTAATTTATTACACCCAAGAAAACAAAATTCATTATACATATGTCTGGGGAATGTAGCCAACGTTGTTTGTGACGTGCACCATATTTGTTATATATGTTATTGGCCATATTTGTTATGTTAGGTTTTTCTTGTTGTTCTTGCAAGTGTGTGCTTTTGTTGCGGTAAATTCATTTGTTCTACTGGGTTACCGCTTCAAGGCGCTATCTCCGCACCTTATAACAGTTAAGGCCTAGTAGCAGAATCAGTGAATTCCGCTCCACCCTTTCTCAGTTGCTGCCCGTAGCGAACAAAATGTGTCAAAAGTTGAGCTCGAAGAAATCAGTAATCTTTTGTGTTTTCATTTGAACAATGTTGCCATTGCTGAGAACAAACTATTAAAAATAGTTTATATAGTTATAAATAATAGCACTTGACTCTGATTTTGAGTTGGTTTAAGAAAATTTCAAACATTGAAGACAATTTTTATAATAACGAGAGTGGAAACCCTGTGTTGTGAAAGAGAAATCAGCTGACACGTTTCTACAGAAAAAATTCTACGGTATTCTACGGTAAAGCGGACGGTAGAAGCGGTGTTGGCTGATCATTTACATTGCGCTCGCATAAGAAAGGACGAATTTTTTATACAAAGTTTAATCAAAAATATTGAAAAAAAGAAATGTTCCTACGACAATCGAGAAACATTTTATTTCAATAGCTTGTATATAAAAAACCCGGAGTGAAAAAAAACCATCCTTCTTTCTCTTTCTGTTTACTTCGCTCACTGAACATGATCGAACTTTTTTTTTTTTTAATTTCACTAATTTTTGTTAATATGCATATTCTGTCTAAAATATAAGTTTCGTTTTAATTGTCTTTAAATATTTTAGTTGTCTATTAATTTCTGTGTTACAAAACCCAAACGAAATATAAAATCAAAACACAAATTGTTTATTGACACTTATCTCTTCTGCATGTACATAAGTACATTATAGTCATTCAAAAGTCTACTCTCCGTTCCTTAGGCATTTGAACGCCTTTTCGTTAATTTTTTGACAGTAACATACGGCAGCGTATGCATATTATAGCACGGCTTATGTCCAGAGCCATCTCAACTGAACCTTTACGCCAAAATTTGGGCGACATGCATTGAACGTACTTGAACACAGACCAGGGTTTTAAGAAGACAAAGATGATAACAACATTTATCTGTCACGAAAATTCCTTGGAAACACCCTAAAAAATTCACTGAAAGTCTAAGCCCCTAATATTAACATTAACAACTGGACCAAGGCATGTAAAAATTTTCCATTGAAAATACACTACTATCGTGATTTTTTATCTTTAAATTCCTACAGATCAGAGGTATTTTATGGCTCAGTGAATAAAGGCCTAACGAACTAACGCCTAAAAAATAAGAAATAATGCCTAAAAATTGCATATAGGAATTAGGCGGTTGTTCATAATGAAATAATGCCTAACATTTTAGGAATTTCTTCATTAAAATTATTAGGTGATTCTTCATAATGAAAGAAAGCCTAACAATCAAAAATGAAGAAACGCCTAATTAGGTATTTATTCTATTTTGATTGTTAGGCTTTCTTTCATTAATGTTAGGCGATTTTTCATTTTGCCAGAAGTGTGACTTTTATTACTATTATGCGTGAATTTGTTGAAGACTAACGGTTGTACTTACGGTTAGACAAATGTTTTAGCATTTTGTTATCAATTGTCATTCGGTAAACTTCTATCACTACGAGCAAGTCATTCATAAGTGTTGGACATTGAAATTTATATTTTAATTAAAAATGGATTACGAAATAATTTCTGGCAAGAGGATTAATTCAAAATTGCTTTATGTAATATCAGAAAAGCAATTGTATAAATTTAAAACATTAAAAAGAAATAAAAATCAATAAGAAACAATCAAAATGTCTCTACGATATACCATAAAATCCTTGTTCTACCTCTGTTACCAGCTACACAAATAAATGCGGTTTTTGGGAACATAAAAGAAGAATTGATGAAAACAAATATGCAAGAATTATTTACACCATTCATGATTTATTATGTAAAGCAATGGTTGCGAAAGGTAAGTTCCCTTTTACAAAATGAATACACCACCTTATAAACATTCTGTAAAAGGGAAAATTATAAGATTTCAAAATCATAAAAGCAATTTGTTGGTGATTTTTTTCAAGGTGACAGCCGAAGTATTTTCGGTTTTCTTAAAAAGAACACGGACTACATTAGCTGTCGAGGCCTATAACGGCGTTATTGGCCGCATAATTCAAAAAAATGAAAATTTTTTCAAATTTGTTAAAGCTCTTATTGATGAAGAGTTTAAATAGAGTAGAGATTTTGAATTTTTGCAAAGATTGGTTTTCAAAAAAACTAAAATTTGTGTTGACCTAGAACCAGATGAGGACATATTTGAAGCAAATGGTCTTCCTTATGACAGTAATAACGAGGATGATAATGATAGCGAGGATGAAAATGATGATGGCGACGAGACTGTTGTTGCAAACATAGCAAGCAATTATTTTGGCAAAAGTAATGGTGCGATGTGCATAGTGTGTTGGGTTTTAAAGCAAAATATATTATATTTGCCATGTCGACATATAAAAATTTGCTCGAACTGTCATAATGAGCTAAAATTTAGCGCAGCTGAAAACTTTTTGAAATGTCCTCTATGTAGAGCTATAGTTGTTGAAAATTTA
>JAPZAG010003524.1:0-10124 GCA_027475135.1 Bactrocera correcta | reverse complement strand
TAAGAGTGATACGATTTTTTTTCAAAAATAAAAGCACACACACTAATTGTTAGGGAAATTAAAACGCTTTTTTGTTTAATACGAAGGAAAATCGATAAAATTAAGTTCCGAATATAATATCATTCAAATAGGATCCCCGACTTCCTTTGCAGAAACGAATTCGATGAATTTTCAAGTACTTTTTCTAATAAATTAAGTCGTACTTCATGGAAAGCACGTTCAATATTGACTGAAGAGCAATGACCTCAAATAATCTCCCTAGAATTAGTCTGATGGTGGTAAATTACAATTTCTTGGAGGTCTTCGATATGAAAATTTGTGGAAATATTCGAATCTTCAAACTTTTCTCGCAATAATCTCGTTGTTGCACTGCTGTGCGGCGCATAGTTCCGTCTTCATGGAACTAGATATTGTCAAGATCATCTTCTTCCAATCGCGGCCATACAAACTTGGTTATAATCGATCTATACCGCTCTCCATTGATAATAACAGTGTCATCAGTTATATGTCGAAAGAAGTACGGATCGATGATTCCACCAGACCAAAAACCACTCCAAACTATCGATTTAGGTGAATGTAATGGTAGTTCATGAATAATTTGAGGATTTTCTTCGCACCAGAATATACAGTTTTCGTTTCAACTTATTCGAAGTCGAAATCAGTAAATTCACTACGTTTACGATGGTCCAATGGCTTCATTTCTTCAGTGAGAAAATTTTGAAGGAATGGAAACCCAAATCCTTTTTCGAATTTCGCTAGGTTGTGGTTAGAGACAGTTTCTATTCTTGAGAACGTCTTGGAATCGATAAATCTCGATCTTCAGCAACACTTGTCTGAACGGCAGCAATATTTTAATTACTTCGAGCGGTTTTTTGTCTTATTGACACTTGAAAATTATGTAATGAAAATGCATGCTTGGAATTTTCAACAATTCGACGCAGATCAAGCACTGGTGATGATTAAAAATGACCGAAACGACAGAAATCGTATCATCCTTATTGGAAAACTTATTATTAAGCAAATGGAATTATTAGTTCGATTCAACCCATTTGTAGCACACGGACTAACAGCTATCAGGAATGGGTCTGAATTTCAATGTATATCTCACACATTGATCGATATTTTTGGTAAAAGCCAACATTAGGTACTGTGGTCCAAATATTCGGTAGCTGGGGGATTGAAATATTTTTCTTGGGTTTAAACATATTTTGACCACAAGGTGCCATAGTCTAAAGACATTATTCGTGCTAAGTTTTATCTCGAAAGGAAAGAATGAGTTGGAATTTAAAATTCTGTTTTATGGGAATAGGTGCATCTGTATTCCGATTTCATCAATTTTCACACTGCAATATAGAAATATGAAAAGAATGCTATATATCAAACTTCAATAAAATCGGTAGTGTGGGTCTCCAGATGTAAGTTTTCGCCCGAAAGTGGGCGGTGTCAGGCCTAACGTCCAATTTTGACCCCGGCTCCATTTAAGCTCTGTCATGTTTTTGGCGTATTTAGATATTGATTTAACGCGATTTAACAATGCCGTCATATATGGTGTGAGCAGGGTTATGATATGATTTCTTCCATTTTAACACTGTCGGTAGGAGTTCTTATAATATTAACAGCCTTATAAATGAATACATACTTGTGCACACATACCTATTGTAACGCTTCGAATTTCAGTTGTAGTTAGTGACACCAAATTGTGACCGGTTTCCTTTCATTTAGTTCTTTTATCAAAAATACAACTACTAAACATAATCCGCAATAACTTCTTCAGAAATGAAAGAGGTTTAAGAGGAGAAATGGAATCAAAAAACAGGTAACAAATCCACACACATTCAAACATATGTGTATGTGAAACCAAACTCCCAACAAAAAGTTGGTAAATAAATAAATTAAAAACGTTCGATTGTATTTAGACATCAGCAGCAGTGTGCAGCACCGCGCTCTTATCTCGAACAAAAGCAAATTAACAAAATATTGGCAATGAACCTGCAACATAAGCAACAGATATCGTGATGATCTGGCGATTGCTTCCAAGCTGGGACTTACTGCCTCTGCCGCATGCCTGTTTGCATGGCGGGTTCATTGGCTGTCATATCAGCCGTGAAGATGTGTCAGTTTTAACCACTAATACACTCATTTCGCGGCTTAATTTGAACAGCAGCAACAACAACAACAAGGCAGAGCAACAGTTCAGCCCCGTTCTGAAAGGTAGCCGACATCACAAAATAAAAACGATAGTGTCGATGTTATTGTTGTTGAAGCGCTTAAATTACCGCCGCTGCGTATAAAAGCACTAAAAAATTGTAATAAGAAAATCGAAAGATAAGCAAAATGGGTGGCAGTTCCCTGCACATACATATGCCAAAGCGCAAGCACACAAAGTGATAATTATCCCAATACGAATTTGGTTGTTGCAACCAATTGGTTGTGTAGAAAGGCAACATGCAGCACTACAATCATTACTTTTAGGTGCAAGAATAAGTAGTTGAAATGCATTTGTTTCTAAGCAACATTTTTCTAAATTTTGGACCCTACATTTCGGTTTTCGGAACTCTTCTTTTTGTCCATTTTTATATTTACATAAACAAAAATTATAATCACGTGACTTCTACTTGTTTTTAGCATAAACAGTACAGTAATTCTCTGCGCGCGACATTCTCCCAGCTTCCACTGGGTATTTGCGCGCTGCGAAGGTGTGAGATTCATTGCTGCTGTCGCTGCATTTGCAGGTGTTGCAGCACCAAATTAAAATTATACAAAAATGCGCAACACAAGATCAAAAACATAAAAAAAAAAATAAATGAAAAAATCGCTGCCTTCGACGTTGTCGCTTTAAATGCAATCGATATGTGTTGTTTGTTGTTGCTGTTGCCCAAAAATGTAATCAAAAGCCTTTTAAATTGCCAAACAAACACTGCAGTAGGAACAACGTGCCACACACACGCACACACCTGCGCTGTTGCAAGCACATAAAAGTCAACCTGTGTCGCAAGTGGCAAATGCCAACGCATTTCCAGCACAAAAGCCCTTGAAAGCCACAAATATGGCATTGCTGGGGCACGCCTTTAATTGCCCGTCAAGATAAAGCTGCAAAGCAAAACGAAGCGGCTTGCGCAGGCGCGCACGCTGATCGCCGCCTTAACGAATACTCCTTGCTACAAGCGCTGCATTTGTATCTGAGTTTATAGCTTGCCGGCAGAGTTGCATTTATTTGCCTAATTTTTGAGCTACAGTGAAGCGTAGAGCTGTCTTTGGTAGTGAAAGGTTTATTATATTTTACAATTATTATTTTTCGTACTTTTATTCAATTTAACATATGCTTTTATATCATATCCATATCCATACTCATATCAATGTATGTAGAATTTAAACTTTAATAAATGTAGAGTTCACTTTATTTAACAAATGTAGAGTTCACTTTTATTTAATAAATACACTTTTAATGTTTGTACAATTTCACGTTCACAATGGTTTGAATGATTTGCTCGCAATGGCAACGAGGGCCGGATAACATGCGGCGCTTCCTTTATTAAAAACGAGTTACTTATGTATATTCGCGGGCCGAACGTCTAACGCGCTCGCCGTTACAATCAGGAATGAATTATATCAACTTATGCTATGATGGATGCTAGCCTTACAGCCCACATCTTCTACCTCATCCACAAATGTCATCCACTCTTTGACATTTGGATCAGTGGTTGCCATACTGCCCTTATTCCTCATCCTACAATCGGCCGTCCTGACAAGCTATTCGCCCTCGAATACCTAACCCCATTTCTTAATATTTTCTGCAACGGTAATGGTCTTGTTAGGTCCTTCATGGATTCCCATTTTCTTTACTTCGTATCTTCCGTGTGGTAATTGTGCGACTATTTTGTACGGCCCGAGATATTTCGGCCTCAATCTCATGCCAACCCCGAACTGTGTTCTTTTAATGGCGACTGCTTCGTTAACGCGGTATCTAAAATTTCCCGTTCTATTCTTGTTGAATGTTCTAACGTTCTCTTCCTGAATTCTCTTTATGTTTTCTTTTGCCTCCTGTCTTACTAAATCGCGCTGAGTATTTAACTCTTCCACCTCTATTCCGTCTAGCATAGTTTGTAATTCTGAACTATCTGATGTGCGCATATTTAAACCTGTAAGTATTGTGAAGGGTGCTATCCCCGTACTCCGCGGAGAGGTTTTATTCATGAATTGTTGAACTTTTGGCACCTGACGGTACCACTGAGTTGAAGTGTTCTGACACATTTTCGCGAGCATTGGAATAACTATACGATGCACTCGTTCCACCTGACCGTTGCCGCGAGGAATCCCCGTCGCAATCAGCAAGTGTTGTATGCCTTCCTGGATACAATAATCTTTGAAAGCATTTGCCGTAAAGGCAGCCCCCCTATCTGTAACAATCCGCCTCGGATTTCCAAAAATCGACGCCTGTTTCTCTAACCTATCCACTACCTCTTCCGCCCCAGTTGACTTCGTCGGGTACAACCATACGAACTTTGAAAAACCATCTACTATTACTAAAATGTAGTTATATTGTTTCCTGGTTTCGGTCAATGGACCCACGTGGTCTATATGGTACGTTCCTAATGGTTCTTGAGACTTGTCGATCGGTGTCAACAAGCCTTCCTTTTTCCCCCTTTTGGCATCTGCTACAATACATTCAATGCAAGCTCTGACTATTTTCTGCACCTTTCCATTTGCGTTGGGTATATAATAATTCTTACTTAAAATCTCTTCCGTTTTCTTAACCGCAAAATGTCCTTGCCTGTGTGCTAACTTTATAATCTCATCTTCCATGCCTGCGGGTACAACCAACAACTCCTTGATGGGATCGTAATATACTAACTCATTTCTTATGTAAAACTTCTCATAGGGTCCATTCTCTAACGCCTTCCTCACTGCTCTAATCCAATCATCTTGCATTTGAGCTTCCTTCAATCTAAACTTTAAGGAGTCCTCTATTAGTAAACAATATACGCGACTTAATGCGTCTACATGTCTCATCTGCGTCCCTGACCTATGCTCGACAACGTAATCGTACTCCTGGAGATACATGGCCCATCTCATGATTCTGTCTGGAACATCGCTTTTTTTCACCGTCATTGTGAAAGCATTGCAATCGCTCACTATCTTAAAATGGATATCCTTCAGGTAAACCCGCCACTTTTTTAAAGCCTTAATTACCGCCAAAACCTCAAGTTCGAATGCGCTATACCTTTCTTCAGCTGCCGTAGTCTTACGACTCATGAACGCTATAGGGTGTAACAATTGGTCTTCTGCGTCCTTTTGGAGCAATACTGCTCCGTAACCGTATTTCGATGCATCCGCGTGTAGTTCCGTTTCCGCCCCGTGGTTGTATAGCTGTAATGCTGGAGCTTTAACCAAGGCGGCTTTCAATTCTGCAAAGGCTACTAACTGGTCGTCACCCAGCCTGAACTTCTCATCCTTCCTTAATAAGTCCGACAATGGTTTGGCTATCCTTGCGTAATCCCGAATAAACCTTCTGAAGAACGATGTTAACCCCAGAAATCTTTGTAACTCCTTTATGTTCCTAGGAATCGGGAAGTTTTTAATCGCTTCCGTTTTTTCATTCGACGGTAAAATTTTCCCCTGCTCGACTATGAACCCCAAAAAATTTATTTGTCTCTTCAAAATTTGACATTTTTCCTAATTTAAACGTAGTCCCCACTCACTTGCTCTATTTAACACCCTCTCTAACTGTTGACGCCCGGTAGACATCTCTTTTGTAGGAATGACTATATCGTCCATGTATATCACCACCGTACCGTCTCGAATCATATCTTGGAAAACTGCCCTGATAAATCTACAAAACACTGCTGGGGAATTGGTGATACCGAAAGGGACGAAACGGAATTCATATTGTCCACTGGTTGTTACGAAGGCGGTATACTTCCTGGAGTCCGGTTCAACTGGTACGTGATAAAACCCGTTCCTCAAGTCCAAAGTGGTGAATATTTGCGCTCCCTGTAGTCTGTCCAGTGCTTCGTCTATCAGTATCATGGGGAAGTTGTCCCTCAATATTTTTTCGTTTATTTTACGAAAATCGCAACAAAATCTTTTCGATCCATTCTTTTTTGTGGTTAATACCACTGGTGACGCATACTCGGACGTGCTGTTTTGTATAATCCCATCTTTAAGCATTTCCCCGACTTGATTCTCTATGTACTTTTGATCTTCATACGATACCCTGCGAGGCCGTTGATATACCGGTTTATCGTCTGTTAAAATTAACTTCATCTCAACTGGCACACTCGTTGGTTTCTGAGGCTGATATTTGCTTATCAACGTTTTGACGAACGCCGCGTCAGATTTATCCAAATGTGATAAGTCTACTCTGTCCGACTTATCCTCTACCTGTACCTCTATCCCACACAAAACTTTGAATTCTCGTTCATCTTTAAAGCCTTCGCCAGGACATACCGTGTCCTTTCCCTTTACATCGACCTCTCTTCCCCGTTCTTCGGAACTAACTTTATATTCGCACACTTGCTCGGCCGAAACCCTCTCACTCGCTGAGATTTCAGTTTCATCGCCCACCTGAACGCATTTACTTCTATTCGCCAACTCATTGGCACCCGTGTCAACCGACATTTCTCCACCCCTATTGGGTTTTCTAAGTACCACTCTGCCTTTGCTAAACACCAAATCCACTTCTTTTAGTATATTGTTTCCCAAGATTGCCGCGTAGGGTATATCTTGCACTCTTACTACCTCGAACTTGACTTCCATTGTCACGCCTTCCACGGAGATCTCTGCTATAAAGTTACCCATCGTTGTAACCTCGCCCTTTCCTATTCCATACAGCCGTTGTTTCTCTTTCCTGAGAGCAATTCCTCCTAGCTTCCTAAACGTATCGTACCTCAATATACTCGTGAAGCATCCCGTATCTACCAATGCGCTAAACGTGATCCCTTTTATCACCGCGTTCACGAAAATGTACTCTCCTTTCTCACCACTGACTGCGTTAATCCGTTCATTTTTCGCCACACTACCTGGTTGTGCGCCCTTGCAATTGTGGGCATAATGGCCCTTTCCCTTGCATTTAAAACAAGTTACGTTGTTTGCTTCCCCGCGTGAGCAATCTCTAGCTAGATGACCTTCCTGATTACAACGGTAGCACCTCCTCCTAACCTGATCTTCAGTACCTTTACTTGTGTTTGACGACTGGGAGAAAGCTCTACGATTTGCGACGGATGTACCCTTAATTCTCTCATATACGCGGATTTGCTTCTTCAATTCCTTCACACTGTGCGTTTGATACAACATACTTTTATTCTCTCGACTATCCGGTATACCTTCCACGAAATACTCGATTATACTCTTTTCATCGAGTGATATTGGCTTACCACTTTCGATGATAGAGTATAAGTATTCCTGCAGACTTTCCTTCGGCTGCTTACGCCTATTCCTCAACATACGATGTACCTCAGCGGCACTCAACTTTTCTCCAAACTCCTCCACCAACGCAGTTTTCAAACCATTCCAATTCCTGATCCCTACAGTTCCCCGAACAAATAACTTGGCTGCTCCCCTCAGCAACTGCTTTCCATATATGAACTTCTGTAAATCGTTCCACCCTACTGTTTCAGCAACTTCGTTGAACTCATCAACCCAGTGGTACACGTTATAAGTACCGTCTCCATAAAAACTGGATATGCTATCTTCGACATCACGCAACGTAAATAGCACCCTACCTACACTCCTATCCTCGGTAGTGTATAATGAATTTGCCGACTCATTATCACTTCCCCCCTCATCCACCTCGTCTCCGAAAACCATGTGTTGTAACAGTCTTAACTGTAAGTCCTTCTTCCTACCGGCTGTACTTAAATTTAGCTCTCTAAGTTTTTCCCTCAACGACTCTACAGTCATACCCTTTATGGTGGCTGCATCCATCTTACAAAGTGAATTTTATAAACGTATGTATGTAATTATAAACTGAAAGGAATTCAAAACAGTGCTACTTCTTACACCTATACGTAATTGTATCGTCTTACTACTATACACACACATACGTTAAATACAAAAGAATACAATAGCATTTAGATCATACAATTGATGTTGTTCTACTTCTAAATAATTTATTCAATATCGGTATATGTATGTGTGTGTTTATACCTCTAACTACTACCATGTTCGAAACCTTATCTTATTTGTTCTGCTCCCGCCGCTCACTCTCTGCTACGCCTGCTACTCCGCGTCACATTCAACATCCGTTAAACTCTGTTGCCGTGAATGCCGACGCCGCCGCCGCTGAACCACCGTTGTATATCTCTGCTCTCATGTCTGCTGACGCGCTTGGTGTTTGCTGCGCACTTACACACTCGTCGCTGCCGCTGTCTGCTTATTCAAAGTATACGTGTGCTTATGTGCCCCGCCGTATATACTTATATACCGCTACCGCTTGCTTCGTGTGTTTCGATTCCACACTGTCGCCGATGCCGTCTTCTGATTGGTGCAACTGTTTCACCAAGTCACCGTACTGCTATTACTGTGATCGAGCCGTTAGTTATTGGCGTTCTAACGGAATCGCCTAACGCTCTAACGCTCCTTGGACTGCCGGTACAAGTACAGTACCTCGGTGGTCTTTATGTGCCACCACTTTCGTTGAACTTTTACAGATTCCGGCACTTATCCCACTGTATTCTGCTCACTGATACTAGACGACACACACGATACTTTGCAGTTCTGCCGCCTTATAGCCTGTGCTACTGCAGCACTTTTCACTTTAATTCGCAATAGATTTAACCGAGCACTTTCACGTGGATTAAACGAAATTAATAGTTCACTGTCTTTGCTTAATGCATGTACCGAAAGTTTCACTCACCGAGAAAATGTTTCTTTTAGTTTTTTAAAACGCTTTGTGCGACCACAAGTAACAACCACAGGCACTCACTGTTCTGTCCACTTTTCCCGGGTAATCGCATACGGGCGATCCCGGTTGAGCCCCCAATTTGTAGAATTTAAACTTTAATAAATGTAGAGTTCACTTTATTTAACAAATGTAGAGTTCACTTTTATTTAATAAATACACTTTTAATGTTTGTACAATTTCACGTTCACAATGGTTTGAATGATTTGCTCGCAATGGCAACGAGGGCCGGATAACATGCGGCGCTTCCTTTATTAAAAACGAGTTACTTATGTATATTCGCGGGCCGAACGTCTAACGCGCTCGCCGTTACAATCAGGAATGAATTATATCAACTTATGCTATGATGGATGCTAGCCTTACAGCCCACATCTTCTACCTCATCCACAAATGTCATCCACTCTTTGACATTTGGATCAGTGGTTGCCATACTGCCCTTATTCCTCATCCTACATGTATATGGTCACGAGTCATGAGATTCATTTTCGTACTCATACTCCTATTCATAGCTATATTCTATTATACTGCTATATACATATATATTCGTATTCACACTAATATTCAATATCATATCCATTTTCATATTCATAATCACGGTTTTACTCATACTCATATTTAAGAACTTCACAAAGTGGGAAAATATTGTAAATTCAAAGATCTATTTGAAATACGTGCTCCCAGTATCTCTAAAATATTACAAATTTTGAAAATAAGAGATTATTATTTCTCAAGGACGATGGTACTCAGAGATACACCTTCTCAAGTGGAGTACCTCAAGACTCGGTTTTAGGAACTAGGTCTACTATAGAACCGGATGTATAACCAGGTTTTAAGAATACACCCACCAAATGTGAAAAGAATCACATATGCGGATGACTTCATAGTCGAAGCAGTGGCGAAAAATCTGGACGATCTCCGGCTCAAATGCAATTATAGCATATATGGTCTCCCCCAATGGTTTTCTGACATCAGTTTAGAGTCTGCTGAGCAGAAAACGGAAGTCTTCCCCACAAGCACAAAGAAAGTTAAGAAAAAGGTGTCGCTCTTCATGGATTGATAGACGAGGAATATACCCTAAATATATTGTTAACTCACCATAGAGGAGAGCTAGTGCCAGTCACAGCCACAGCTGAAGTATCTGGGAGTAATATTGGATTCCAAATTAAAATTTACAGAACACTTCGCATATACTTCTGGTAGAGCACACAAAATCTATAATGCTCTA
>JAPZAG010003523.1:0-10129 GCA_027475135.1 Bactrocera correcta | reverse complement strand
TATGATTTTTAAAAAATTCGACATTCAGAAAAAGTGATCCAAAAAACTTTTTTTTTCAGGCTGTCGCCATTTTGTGAAAAAATTGTTTTCCCACTTTTCCGCAGTTCCGGCCATTGCGACATTATTCTAGATTAATAATTTTTTTTTTTTTTTGGTTACAGATAACTAGGAGGGTTGAAATCATGGGTATGGTCGCGTGGAAATTTTTAGAGACCCCCCACTTCGTCAGCTCATGATTTTTGAATTTTTTTAGTTTTTAATTTTTTTCTGTACTCTTCTAAAATTAACAAATAATTAATAAAAATGGTTAGCAAAAATATTAATTGCCTTTATTTACGACACTTTAAAAATTACCTGAAATTCATGCTTCTAGACAAGAATACTTGATATTAATTGATAACTTGTCTTTTACCCTGCTGTGATACAATTCTAAAGGAAAAACAGTTATCCTGAGCAAATAAAGGTCTCAGAATTTGATGTTGAAGTTGAGATAAAAAAAATTATTGGACCACATTGCGTCACAAATGTAATGAATGAACGGAATGAGTCCTCTAATTACCTATTATCAATAGGAATATTTAGTTTTGATGGCAATTCTGGTCAGAGCGAATATAAGCAGAAACTGATAATAAAATCGCAAAATGATGAAGAGCACAAAAAAATATAGAAAAACTGCAGATCTTCGTCCACCCGCTTTGCCGTCCTGTTCGAATTCAATTTCCAAAGGAATCAGTTTAAATTTAGGGTTTAAATGCACTAGATTTGCGCTAGATCCTGCAAAGGAATTAACTTCAAATTATTCCTGGTAATATCTTCTTTTATTAGTCATAACCTCGCTCCCGATGTTATTCAATATGCACCAGTTTCAATTGGAGAACTCTCATAAGAATCTGCTGAGTCAGGCAATAAGGGCTTGAAGATGTATCGACTCCATCATACACGAAAAAAACTAACGGATCGCTACAAATCAGGACTGAACCGATTGCTTTTGAGCTTAGCAAGTCAGTAAAAAAAACTATGATGCAAAAGTAAATCAATTCTATTACAATTAGTCTTTGATTTAGTTAATTATATATAATATACAATATTAAAAAAATTTATTTTTTCGTTTATCAACTTTTTTAATTTAATATAGTTAATTAAAATTTGTTACCATCGGGGGGTGGCGGAGTGGGAAACGGGAGAGCGTGATTTTAAAAAGCTTTGGTAAAAGTTTTACTTTTATATAGGCAGTGGAAGTATTTTCTGATTTCATACAAGACCGACCACCGTGCCTCGGTCCAAAGTATCACTTGTTGGCAAGTATTATTCGAATTCGGCGCTGACATTGACATTTTCATCTTTATTCCATCAAACGTTCTAATTCAGTGTATATTGGACTCCGGAGTAAAATGTATTTTACACTTATTCAAAATCAATTTTAGCTTGTTTTGAAGCTAGCCTCCGTAAGAAAAGCCTTTAAAAATTTACTGTGTTCCCTATTTTCAATTGCCTCACCTTTTACAGAGCACCAAAATTTAAAAATCTATCTATTTTTTCCAATAATTGTCCCAATCGCAGGAAAGATAACAATAATATAACGGTTCAATACAAACAATTCCTACGGAGATTGACTTGACTTGGCTTGGGAAATAATTCATGCCAAATTTCGTGAAGAAATAAAAAAGTTTTTCATCCAAGCTCTCGTAGCTTCTAACGAATCATCAATGAAGTGTGTTGTCTGGCGTTGTCCTGGTGCAACACTACACCCTTCCTGTTGGGCAATTCTTGACGCTTGTGGTCGATCGCCTGCTTACAGTGGTCCAGTTGTTCGCAGTGTATGGTGGAATTAAGCATCTGGTCATATGGGAGCAGCTCATAGTGGATGATTCCCTTCCAATCCCACCAAGCACACCGCAAAACCTTCCGGGCCGTCAATCCCGGCTTGGCCACTGTTTGGGATGATTCACCGGTCTTCAACCGCGACCTTTTTCACTTGATATTATCGTATGTGATCCATTTTTCGTCGACAGTCACCATCCGCTTCAAAAATGCGTCGAGTTAGTTCCGTTTCAGCAGCATATCGCAGGCATTGATTTTGTCCATGATTTGATCGGTATTCGTCGTCACAGGTCTTTCGCCGGCTGACTTATCCATAGTGTCGTTTTCACCCGCTCTAAATCGTCGAAACCATTCCTCTGCAGTTCGAAGTGATAGAGTACCATCCCCCAAAACAACATTAATTACACGGAACGTTTCTCTAGCGGATTTGCCTTTAACGAAGGAAAACTTTAAAATAGCGCGAATTTCGGCGTTGGTGAACTTCATGTTTACACGTCTATAACTGTTGGACGCAATATCCAAACTAATCATACATAGCGTCGATTTGTAGGTTATGTCAAGACCTTTCAAAAGATGTATAGTATTGCCACGAGCTCTGTAACGCTTTATACATAGCCGCGAAATTCAAAAAAAAGGCGGAAGGGAGATATTTGACAACCTAATATTTTATGTATAGAATATGTTCGTACTTAATATATACTCGTAATCAAACTTCAAGCACTAAAACGGACTTATTGATCTTTCGGTAAATGAAGCAACGCAGTTTGTACAGCCCAAAGAGGAGAAATGACATAATTGAAAGTAATGCAAAGCAAATAATAATAGTTATTACCGCCGTCTCTGGTTGGGCCCAATCTAAAATCGTATATATATAATGGTTGCCGTATCTGGAATTCAGAAAAAAAATTTAATTAGAGATTTACGGATGAAATGAAAATAATCAGTGTTTAAGAAAGTCTCATTAATTTCTTGATACATTGAGTTCAAATTAAAAGTCACTTATTGGATTAAGAATACCATACTCATGGTGTATTTGGTGTTTGTTTATGACGTAGTTTTTGAATCCATTTACTGTATAGAGTGTCTCCAAAAGACAACTTTCTTTGCTATTTAAGATGGTAAGATTTTAATGTCTACATATTTGAATAATACAAGACCAACGCCTAGGACCAGCAGATATGTATTCGAATATCAACTCATCTCGTTATTCCAATCATTTTGATTTATTTCACCCTATATTTACCCCGATTAGTATTAGTATTGTTCGAGATACCGAACAACTCTAATAATATCAAAGCAATCCGAACATATCGTTCATGAATGTGGTATTTGGGTATGCAAAAGCTCTACGCAAAGTCAAACATAAGTATACCTCGAGTACCACCGAAACTGAGTTTCATATATTTGATTATCAACTGGTCGTTAAACATGTATAGTAAATCTTTAAAATACTGCAAGAAATATATTTTAAACTTACATATCTACGCCTCCGGCAAAATAATAGATAAGGGAAAATATGGCATAAATCACGCCCAATCCAATGGGATACACGAAGTGGAGAATGCGTGTGGGAAATGCAACCAACATATGATCTAACACCATCAGAATGGAATTGCTGGCATGTCCTAGTAAATTGTAGGTCAACGAAACTCCGCTCTTGTCATCTGTTCGATTGAAAAGTACAAAATTATATTAATTACATTTTAATTTTTGTACTGGAAAGTGAAAGAATCAGATGGAATATTAAATTATGTTATATGAAAAGTAGGCGTGACATAGGAATGTGTTAAGAATGTTCGGTCGAGTCTCGCGATATGGGATTTCACTAAAAAGTGGGCGGTGCCGCGCTCATCGTGAAAGTTTCATACTGGCTCTCATAAAGCCTTCCATTCCATATCGGAGGTAAATTTAATGTTTTTAAATTTTCATGTGAGAAAATTGTGTATTTAAAAATTTGGTTAATTAACCGAAGATTATGATCTTAATAATTTAATTTAATATAATATAGCCGATAGTAAAAACTATCCAAATTCGGGCCTATAGACTAGAAAGACCCCTTAATTACAGATGGTCTAATGTTCACAATATGGCTATATTTAAAATTGAGATAAAGAAAACTTTAGACTAAAATCTCGTCTAATTCGAAGTAATTTTTAGCTTTTATTTTGACACAGAAAGAGGCGATATGTGTCTAAATAACAGATTTATTAGGTTATGGTAGGTTAGGAAAAAAATGAAAATATTTTTTAAAATTCGTTTTAGTGTCCTGGTACCGAGGTTTGAGTGAACGACTACTGCCTAAAATTTAATGTGAAACGATAGGCGCAAGACGAGTAAAAACACCAATTGCCAAAAACCATCCTGAATTCGGGCCTCTAGACTAGATAGGTTAGGTCTTTGCTGGTTTATTGCCCACTATATGGTAGTAACTGAAGATATTCAAGTTGCATATAAAGAAGACTTAGAATTAAATCTCGTCTAATGTAAGCTATTCCTAAGCTTTAGCAATCATTTCGATAGAGAAAGGGTTCATCTGTGTCGATCTATCAAGTTCAATAACTGATAAATATAATAAAAGAAAAAAAACTACGGTGTTTTTGGCGTTACTTACATGGATAAAGAAGGCTCCAGTAGACAAGTGTAATGACGGTCGCCAATACCAATGTGGTCCAATAAGAAACCCAATAAATTTTGAACACAATCGGGTGGGCAGCTATGAGCAAATAAGTTATGGAATTTATTTTAGACTTTTTTTTAAAATACTACACTTACCGAAATCATGTGGTCGCCAATAATATATGCTAACTAAAATAGCGCCATACACACTCGTGAGCATACAGAGAAAGAAACCCCATGCGGTCAGGTAAATAAACCATTTGCCAGCATAGAAAAGATTGATCATTGTGTCGCATACGACGGCAATGAAAAAGGCTGCTAAAAGCCAACGATAGATTAGCCAACACAACGAGCGGCTGCTCCTCTGCCACTGCAAGTAGAAGGGTTGGCAAATAGAAATTAAAAAGTTAGTTAGACAACTATTCAAAATATGTCCCCTGGTCTACGAAAAGGGGGCTTAGGTGTCAAATAAAAAAATTAAAAATTAAATAAAAAAAAAAAATAAAATTAAATAAAAAACTTGATTTTTTGACACCTAAGCCCCCCTTTTCGTAGACCAGGTCACATATTTTATATCTCAAGTGTCGACTTTTGAACTACTTACTTGTGATTTGGCAAAATCATCAATTGGTTGATGTTTCAAGCTGAACTTTTTCAATTGAAACTCCTTGGCGAGCGGATGGCAAAAGTTCGTGCACCATTTTAGCGCCGTATCAAACATTTATTCCAATCGAATGCTGTATTTTTATAGAAAATATGATTTTGCTAGTTCAAATATTTTTCCGCTTATTGTTATCTTTATTTGGTGCTTACTCACAGAAATATGCCTCCAATTTCAATCACTACTTAATTGGTACTATTTATTTTGGTAAAAATGTTAACTCAATAGTTTTACCATTTTCTTATCAATAATATTTGGCTATAAACATTTAAACATCGGTACTACGGTACAAACGCGATTATATCTATTTTATCGATACTATCGATACAAAAGTCGGCCTTTATTTACTAAATACATTTCTAGATATACATACATATGCATGGTAGAGGCAACTTAGTACATAGTGCTGATAAGGATTCTCATAAAAAATGTGCGTTAGTCATATTTTGCACGTGTCATGCTTTATCTTTAAGGCCACTCCAGAGTGTGAGGTGTTTTGGTGTAAACATTCGTTTAAAAAAGCGATAAAACATACAAGGTCTGTCGCAAAAGAAACAGGACTGTTAAAAAAAAAAAAAAAAAAAATTAATATTCTTCAAAAGTTATATTTTTTAATTCAAAGTAGTTTTCTTGTGCTTCGATACAGCGTTTAGCCCGGACATCATTAGCATTTCAAATGAGTGTTTAAGGTAATTGTTCGTAATGCTCTTGAGAATATCGGTCGTCGCCTTTTGGATAGCTGAAATGTCCTGAAACCAGTGTCCTTTCATGGGCAAATGAAGTTTTCCAAATAGGTAAAAATCACAGGGTGCCAGATCAGGTGAGTGATTAATGGTTAATATGGAGTTTTTTGTCAAAAAAAACAGTGACAAGCGTCGACCAATGACATGGCGCATTATCGTGCAACAGGCGCCAGGACCCTGCCTCACGGTATTGTGGTCGAGCACGACGAATGCGTGACAAAAGACGCTTCATGACACCAAGTTAAAACGCAGCATTAATCGTTTGGCCAGGTGGGACGAATTCTCGGTGTACAATACCCTTGGAATCGTAAAAACAAATCAGCATTGTTTTTATTTGTGACTTCTGAAGACGACTTTTTTTGGCCCGACTTATGATCGTCACAGAGGTCCTCACGACCTTCTTGGAATCGCTTAAACCACACATGCACATTGCTAAGGGATAGGAACTGATCACCATAAACTTTTTTCATCATTTGAAGTGTTTCAGTAAACGTTTTCCTAAGTTTAAAACAAAATTTAATATTTGCTCTTTGTTCAAAATGCATTTTACGACCGATGACCAAAAGCTGCTGTCGCTTTTTGATCGATAAAATCGATTGTAGTTATCCAATTGTCTTAACAATTTTTTTGCGAAATGTCAACAAGAGATCAAACTTTTTATTTCATATACCCACCAATAGGTGGCGCCACCAAAAACAGTTATATTTAAAAAGTTCTGTTTCTTTTGCAACAGACCTTGTATATTTTTGCGCTCATTGAGTAAATGCTGTCTTTTAGGTATCTTATAAACGACTTTTTCACACGAGCCTTTTTTTGAGCGATTGTCAAATTGTGCTGGATCCAACGAGAACAAACCTTTTTTACGGCCAGGTGTTCATGCAATATCGAATGTATGCTGGTGGGAGAAATGCATAGGCATGCCTCTATCTGAAGGTATGTTACATGACGGTCTTGCATTATCAGTTCACGTACGGAATCGCTGTTTTCTGGCACAACGGCTGTTTTTGTAACAGTTTTTCACAGTGCTATAGGATGGTGCTTCATAGCCATACAAATAATTTAGTTCATCGATGCACTCTTGTCGTGATAATCCACGTCGAAAGTTGTGAAAAATTATCGCACGAAAATGTTCACGAGTTAATTCCATTTTTTGGCCGAGATGAATTTTTTAATTCCCTATAAATAAAACAATTCACGATTAAATGACAAAACGTTCTGAGCGATGTTATGCTGAAAAATGTCAAATTTTCCAATGGAAATGTCAGATTGCACCTGGCAACACTTAGTGTTGCCTAGTCCAGAAATATATATAGCAACCTATGCACACAAGGAAAATGAGTTTTGAAAATTTTATAAAAATTAAAATGTTTAACAAAAATTAAAATAAAGAGTGCTACAGACAATATACAAATACTAAATACTTTAACGTCTCAGCAGCGATCCAATATTATGTTGGAATTTAGTTACTTTTACATATTATTTTCACTGATAATTGTCGTAACTGTTACTTATGTTACATAATTCAATCATCTTACATATGATATCGACAAACTAATTACTAATGTCAAATTTCAGAAAGTTATCGTTTTTATGTAAAAAATATCGATTAAATAGTTAAAAAATGTCTTTGGTGATAATTGTTTGTCACGAGCAAGTGTTTTTATTGGCATAACTTATTCAAAAATGGTCAAGAACGCGTTGAGAAAGAATCACGTCCAGAGCGGCCATCAACATCAACTGATGATTAACAAATAAAGGAATTGGTGTTTGAAAATTGACGATAACCAGTCAAACATCTTACGGCCATTGTTGGAATATCGGAAAGATCAGTAAACACACATTTTTAAAAATGATCTGGGCTTAAGAAGAGTGAAAGCACGATTGGTTCCAAAATCACAATTTTTTTTTGGAAAAACAGCGCCGCGTTAACGTTTGTGAAACAATGCTTTCCGACTACTGGGGTGACATGAAACATGTTATTACTGGCGAAGAGTCTTGGATCTTTGCTTACGACCCGGAAACAGACGATCAATCATCCGAATATCGTGGCAAAGGTGAGCCGTAGCCGAAAAAAAACACGTCAAAGTAAAAAAATCAAGGCTATGTTGACAGATTTCTTCGATTATTGACGGGAGGTGCACTCCAATCTCCAAACTTCAAGCCGGTCAAACTGTCAATAAGGAATATTATTTGAGTGCTATTCGAATGATAGGCCGAAAATGGCAAAAGTAGATAAAATCAGTTCAAAACTACCCATAGCTCTTA
Organism: Bactrocera correcta; assembly: GCA_027475135.1. NCBI lineage: Eukaryota > Metazoa > Arthropoda > Insecta > Diptera > Tephritidae > Bactrocera > Bactrocera correcta. Next base: position 2,023 of record JAPZAG010003523.1, on the reverse strand, counting down.
TAAACTTATTATAAGATGTTCAAACTTCCTGTTGGCTTTATGTATACAAGTAAGTATGTATGGTATACATCGGTCATTAAGTGAGGTATCTTAACAAAATTAACAGAACGTATAATATTGTACATACAATAGTTTAATGTCGAAAATATAAAAACGGAAAAAAAATTTTTTTCATTTTTGAAAATTTGACAATTTTTTTTAAAATAAATAAAAGAAATATAAAAATTAATATAAAAATTCTCAAAAATGTTTTTCAAGGGGTAGAAAAGGATGAACAAATTTCAGCAAAATCTAAAGGGGTCGGGTTCAAAAGTGGTCGATTTGGTATGGAATACCCCATATGTACCTATGGTATTGGCTACGAATTACCCAAATCCCTCATATACAAAAATAACGATTTTTATTAATCTAACAAACCCTATGCTGAATAAGTCGGTATAAGTTATGAGCTATATATGTACATATGTATTTATAAAATTACTAGTAGTAGTCTTATGAATATTACAGTTTGTGCATATAAAACTTTCAGACAACTTGCCTGTACAAATTTGGCAATATAAGAAATATCAAGCTGTCATCGACTGTTATCATGCTCAACAGCTCTACAACGACCAGTTGTTTTCCCCTTTTTATTGAAACATTCTGATACACACATTACTCTTATTCAAAAATACTCTATTTATTCAATCTACAAATCACTTAACATAATTGAGTAGTACTCAAGATTGTGTTATGACAGTGAATTGGTCTCGAAGCAGATAAAATAGTATTTTTCATTTATCCTGCTGTACTGGGCGCTAGTTCGAAGGTGGTGAAATAAGCACTGACCACGAGACCAACCCTACTTATTTTACTAGCCCTTTCATATTTACTAGCTTCATTATCCCTCTTATTGTTGCTGCTTGCTCTGAGGAGGCTTCTACAAGGAGCTCGGTTTGAGCCAGAATCACTTTTTGTTCACATAAATACACAGATGTTAGATAGAATTAAAGTCTGTGGCCTGCGAGGGGTGATCCAGAGTTTTTGGTGGTCGTATAATAGGCATTTACTAACGACAAGTTTAGGATGATTGCCCTATTGAAAGATCCAATTCCCTGATAGCTTTAATTTTTCAATGGTAGAAACAACGTAAATTTTCAAATACTTAAATAATGAAACTTTGTCATCGTGGCTTCAATCAAAAGCAAATTCCTAACATCAGATTTTGTCATACAGGCCCAGACCATAACTAACCTCCACCGTGCTTGACGGTCTGGGTAACCCACTTATAATCGAAGGCTATATTTTTGGATACCCAAATTTTAGGGGTTTTTTCGATCCAAATATTTCAAATACAAAATGTTTTTCCAGAAATTTGCAGCCTCATTTATGTACACATATATTTTTTGTAATTTACAAGCACTTCTGTTGATTCGATTTTTATATATGGGACTTTTTGTGTGGTACTCGTCTATGCAGACCACTTTTGTGCAAAGTTCCGCTGATTGTAGTGGCTTTTAGGGGCTTACCCGATGTCTCCACTATATCTTTAGATATTTGAAAGCTCTTGAAACTGCATCTTATTTAAATACTCGTAATATCGATCGCGTTTCGGTGTCAGCAAGGCAAGGGCAAGTCTGATGTTTATCACATTTATCAATATTTGTTTTTATTGTGCAATGTTGTGTTCCAACTGATTGCCTTCGCACCAAAACTTATATTTTTATACGGAATATAATATTATACTTTTGTGATATGAATTCACCGAATTTTTCGTTTAAAGGGTTTTTAGCTATGTTCCTTTAAAATTAAAACAGAAATTTAGGTAAAAGTTAAAACTGCAATACAGTAATTACAAAATATATTTAAATAATAATAATAAACCTTCATAAGTATTGCAGGAAATTTCTTTTTTGAAATTAATTTTCCGAATACTTTTTTGAGGCACTGTACATATTACTGTTGCAATGGCTATCGGAAATTAAATTAAAACAAATAACTAAACATAAGATACTTTTTATAATTTAAATATAAAAATTTATAT
>JAPZAG010003522.1:0-10135 GCA_027475135.1 Bactrocera correcta | reverse complement strand
TAAGACTACTTAATTCTTTCAAATGTATTATCGTTTTGCTGCCTTGGCTTTACATCAACCTCAATACGTTAAAGAAGGTTAGTTAACTTAAATATGTTAAACTAATGATTTGAAGCATTTTGATATCGATTACTAGATGCGTATATACAACAAAATCGACTTTATACCTAAATATAAGATTACGGAATTCTTCTACATGCACTGCCGTTATCCCGCCATAGCTTTATGCCAACTTCAATACGTTAAAGAAGTTTAACTAACTTAAATATGTTAAACTAATGATTTGAAGCATTTCGATATCGATTGCTAAATGTGTATGTACAACAAAATCGGCTTTATACCTAAATATAAGATTACGGAATTCTTTTAAATGCACTGTCGTTATGCCGCCATTGCTCTATATCACCTTCATTACGTTAAAGAAGGTTAACTATCTTAAATATGTTTAACGAATGATTTGAAGCATTTCGATATCGAAAGCTAAATGTGTATATACAAGAAAATCGACTTTATACCTAAATATAAGATTACGGAATTCTTCCAAATGCACTGCTGTTATACCGTTTTGGCTTTATGTAAACTTAAGTAGGATAAAGAAGGTTAATTAACTTAAATATGTTAAACTAATGATTTAAAGCATTTCGATATCGATTGCTAAATGTGTATATACAAAAAAATCGACCTTATACCTAAATATAAGATTACGGAATTCTTCCAAATCTACTGTCGTTATGCCGCCATGGCTTTATATCAACTTCAATACGTTAAAGAAGGTTAATTAACTTAAATATGTTAAACTAATGAGTTGAAGCATTTCGATATCGATTGCTAGATGCGTATATACAAGAAAATCGACTTTATACATGAATATAAGATTACGGAATTCTTCTAAATGCACTGTCGTTATGCCGCCATGGCTTTATATCACCTTCATTCCGTTAAAGAAGGTTAACGAACTTAAATATGTTAAACGAATGATTTGAAGCATTTCGATATCGATAGCTAAATGTGTATATACAAGAAAATCGACTTTTTACCTCAATAAAAGTTTACGGAATTCTTCCAAATGCGCTGGCGTTATACCGTTTTGGCTTTATGTAAACTTCAGTAAGATAACGAAGGTTAATTAACTTAAATATGTTAAACTAATGATTTGAAGCATTTCGATATCGATTGCTAAATGTGTATATACAACTAAATCGACTTTATACATAAATATACGATAACGGAATTCTTCTAAATGCACTGCCGTTATGCCGCCATGGCTTTATATCACCTTCATTACGTTAAAGGAGGTTAACTAACTTAAATATGTTAAACTAATGATTTGAAGCATTTCGATATCGATTGCTAAATGTGTATGTACAACAGAATCGACTTTATACCTAAATATAAAATAACGGAATTCATATAAATATACTTCCGTTATGCCGTTATGGCTTTATGTAAACTTCAATACGTTAAAGAAGGTTAATTAACTTAAATATGCTACACCAGTGATTTGAAGCATTTCGATATCGATTGCAAAATGTGTATATACAAGAAAATCGAATTTATGCTTAAATATAAGACTACGAAATTCTTCCAGATGCAGTGCCGTTATTACTTTATGTCAACTTCAGTTCGCTAAAGGAGGTTTATTAACTTAAATATGTTAAACCAGTTATCTGAAGCATTTCCATGTCGATTGCGAAATGTATATATACAAGAAAATCGACTTATACATAAATATACGATAACGGAATTCTTCCAAATGCATCGCCGTTATACCGTTATGGCTTTATGTAAACTTCAGTAGGATAAAGAAGGTTAATTAACTTAAATATGTTAAACTAATGATTTAAAGCATTTCGATATCGATTGCTAAATGTGTACATACAAAAAAATCGACCTTATACCTAAATATAAGATTACGGAATTCTTCCAAATCTACTGTCGTTATGCCGCCATGGCTTTATATCACCTTCATTACGTTAAAGAAGGTTAACTAACTTAAATATGTTAAACTAATGATTTGAAGCATTTCGTTATCGATTGCTAAATGTGTATATGCAAGAAAATCGACTTTATACCTAAATATAAGATTACGGAATTCTTCTAAATGCACTGCCGTTATGTCGCAATGGCTTTAAGCCAACTTCAGATCATTAAAGAAGGTTTATTAACTTAAATATGTTAAACTAATGAAATGAACCATCTCGATATTGATTGCAAATATGTATATACAACAAAATCGTTTTTATACCTAAATATAAGATTACGGATTTCTTCCAAATGCATCGCCGTTATACCGTAATGGCTTTACGTAAACTTCAGTAAGAAAACTGCCGTTATGTCGCAATGGCTTTAAGCCAACTTCAGATCATTAAAGAAGGTTTATTAACTTAAATATGTTAAACTAATGAAATGAACCATCTCGATATTGATTGCAAATATGTATATACAACAAAATCGTTTTTATACCTAAATATAAGATTACGGATTTCTTCCAAATGCATCGCCGTTATACCGTTATGGCTTTACGTAAACTTCAGTAAGAAAAATAAGGTTAATTAACTTAAATATTTTAAACTAATGATTTGAAGTATCTCGATATCGATTGCTAAATGTGTAAATCCAACAAAATCGACATTTTACCTAAATATAAGTTTACGGAATTCTTCCAAATGCACTGCCATTATACCAATATGGCTCTCGTCAACTTCAGTTCGTTAAAGAAGGTTTATTAACTTAAATATCTTAAACCAGTTATTTAAAGCATTTCGATATCGATTGCTTAATGCATATATAAAAGAAAATCGACTTTATACCCAAATAAAAGACCACGGAATTCTTCCATATAAACTGTCGTTAAGCCGCCATGTCTTTATGTCACCTTCATTACGTTAAAGAAGGCTAATTAACTTAAATATGTTAAACAAATGATTTGACGCATTTCGTTATCGATTGCTAAATGTGTATATACAAGAAAATCGACTTTATACCTAAATATAAGATTACGGAATTCTTCTAAATGCACTGCCGTTATGCCGTGATGGCTTTATGCCAACTTCCGTTCGTTAAAGAAGGTTAATTAACTTAAATAGGTTAAACAAATGATTTGAAGCATTTCGTTATCGACTGCTTAATGTGTATATACAACAAAATCGACTTTATACCTAAATATAAGATAACGAAATTCCTAAAAATATACTGCTGTTATGCCGCGATGGCTTTATGTAAACTTGAGTAAGATAAAGAATGTTAATTAACTTAAATATGCTAAACCAGTTATTTGAAGCATTTCGATATCGATTGCAAAATGTGTATATACAAGAAAATCGAATTTATGCCTAAATATAAGACTACGGAATTCTTCCAGAAGCAGTGCCGCTATGGCTTTATGTCAACTTCAGTTCCCTAAAGGAGGTTTATTAACTTAAATATGTTAAACCAGTTATCTGAAGCATTTCCATATCGTCTGAGAAATGTATATATACAAGAAAATCGACTTTATAGCTAAATATAAAATTATAACATTACGGAATTCTTCAAAATGCACTGCCGTTATGCCGTTAAGGCTTTATGTAGACTTCAGTATGCTAAAACATGTTTATTATCTTAATATGTTAAACTTATGATTTGAAGCATTTCGGTATCGATAGCTAAAAGTGTATATACAAGAAAAACTACTTTATGCCTAAATATAAGATTACGGAATTCTTCTAAATGCACTGCCGTTATGCCGCCATGGCTTTAAGCCAACTTCCGTTCGTTAAATATAAGATTACGGAATTCTTCTAAATGCACTGTCGTTACGCCGCCATGGCTTTATATCACCTTCATTACGTTAAAGAAGGCTAATTAACTTAAATATGTTAAACGTATGATTTGAAGCATTTCGATATCGATATCTAAATGTGTATATAAAAGAAAATCGACTTTATACCTAAATATAAAACTATAACATTACAGAATTCTTCTAAATGCACTGCCGTTATACCGTTAAGGCTTTATGTAGACTTCAGTATGCTAAAAAATGTATATTAACTTAATATGTTAAACTAATGATTTGAAGCAATTCGATATCGATTGCTAAATGTGTATATACAAGAAAATCAACTTTATACATAAATATAAGTCTACGGAATCGTTCCAAATGTATTGTCGTTATGCTGCCATGGCTTTATATCAACTTCAGTACGTTAAAGAAGGTTAATTAACTTAAATATGTTAAACTAATGATTTGAAGCATTTCGATATCGATAGCTAAATGTGTATATACAAGAAAATCGACTTTATACCTAAATATAAGATTACGGAATTTTTCTAAATGCACTGCCGTTATGCCGCCATGGCCATAAGCCAACTTCTGTTCGTTAAAGAAGGCTATTTATCCTAAATATTTTAAACTAGTGATTTGAAGCATTTCGTTATCGATTGCTAAATGTGTATATACAAGAAAATCGACTTTATACCTAAATATAAGATTACGGAATTCTTCTAAATGCACTGTCGTTATGCCGCCATGGCTTTATATCACCGTCATTACGGTTAAGAAGGTTAACTAACTTAAATATGTTAAACTAATGATTTGAAGCATTGCGATATCGATTGCTAACTGTGTATGTACAACAAAATCGACTTTATACCTAAATATAAGATAACGGAATTCATATAAATATACTGCCGTTATGCCGTTATTGCTTTATGTAAACTTCAGTAAGATAAAGAAGGTTAATTAACTTAAATATGCTAAACCAGTTATTTGATGCATTTCGATATCGATTGCTAAATGTGTAAATACAAGAAAATCGACTTTATACCTAAATATAAGATAACGGAATTCTTTCAAATGTATTGTCGTTTTGCTGCCATGGCTTTACATCAACTTCAATACGTTAAAGAAGGTTAATTAACTTAAATATGTTTAACTAATGATTTGAAGCATTTCGATATCGATTGCTAGATGCGTATATACAACAAAATCGACTTTATACCTAAATATAAGATTACGGAAGTCTTCTTAATGTACTCTCGTTATGCCGCCATGGCTTTATATCACCTTCATTACGGTAAAGAAGGTTAACTAACATAAATATCTTAAACTAATGATATGAAGCATTTCGATGTCGATTGCTAAATGTGTATGTACAACAAAATCGACTTTATACCTAAATATAAGATAACGGAATTCATATAAATATACTGCCGTTATGCCGTTATTGCTTTATGTAAACTTCAGTAAGATAAAGAAGGTTACTTAACTTAAATATGCTAAACCAGTTATTTGATGCATTTCGATATCGATTGCTAAATGTGTAAATACAAGAAAATCGACTTTATACCTAAATATAAGATTACGGAATTCTTCTACATGCACTGCCGTTATCCCGCCATAGCTTTATGCCAACTTCAATACGTTAAAGAAGTTTAACTAACTTAAATATGTTAAACTAATGATTTGAAGCATTTCGATATCGATTACTAAATGTGTATGTACAACAAAATCGGCTTTATACCTAAATATAAGATTACGGAATTCTTCTAAATGCACTGTCGTTATGCCGCCATTGCTCTATATCACCTTCATTACGTTAAAGAACGTTAACTATCTTAAATATGTTAAACGAATGACTTGAAGCATTTCGATATCGAAAGCTAAATGTGTATATACAAGGAAATCGACTTTATACCTAAATATAAGATTACGGAATTCTTCCAAATGCACTGCTGTTATACCGTTTTGGCTTTATGTAAACTTTAGTAGGATAAAGAAGGTTAATTAACTTAAATATGTTAAACTAATGATTTAAAGCATTTCGATATCGATTGCTAAATGTGTATATACCAAAAAATTGACCTAATACCTAAATATAAGATTACGGAATTCTTCCAAATCTACTGTTGTTATGCCGCCATGGCTTTATATCAACTTCAATACGTTAAAGAAGGTTAATTAACTTAAATATGATAAACTAATGAGTTGAAGCATTTCGATATCGATTGCTAAATGCGTATATACAACAAAATCGACTTTATACCTAAATATAAGATTACGGAATTCTTCTAAATGCACTGTCGTTATGCCGCCATGGCTTTATATCACCTTCATTACGTTAAAGAAGGTTAACGAACTTAAATATGTTAAACGAATGATTTGAAGCATTTCGATATCGATAGCTAAATGTGTATATACAAGAAAATCGACTTTTTACCTCAATAAAAGTTTACGGAATTCTTCCAAATGCACTGGCGTTATACCGTTTTGGCTTTATGTAAACTTCAGTAAGATAACGAAGGTTAATTAACTTAAATATGTTAAACTAATGATTTGAAGCATTTCGATATCGATGGCTAAATGTGTATATACAACTAAATCGACTTTATACATAAATATACGATAACGGAATTCTTCTAAATGCACTGCCGTTATGCCGCCATGGCTTTATATCACCTTCATTACGTTAAAGAAGGTTAACTAACTTAAATATGTTAAACTAATGATTTGAAGCATTTCGATATCGATTGCTAAATGTGTATGTACAACAGAATCGACTTTATACCTAAATATAAAATAACGGAATTCATATAAATATACTGCCGTTATGCCGTTATGGCTTTATGTAAACTTCAATACGTTAAAGAAGGTTAATTAACTTAAATATGCTAAACCAGTGATTTGAAGCATTTCGATATCGATTGCAAAATGTGTATATACAAGAAAATCGAATTTATGCTTAAATATAACACTACGAAATTCTTCCAGATGCAGTGCCGTTATTACTTTATGTCAACTTCAGTTCGCTAAAGGAGGTTTATTAACATAAATATGTTAAACCAGTTATCTGAAGCATTTCCATATCGATTGCGAAATGTATATATACAAGAAAATCGACTTTATACATAAATATACGATAACGGAATTCTTCCAAATGCATCGCCGTTATACCGTTATGGCTTTATGTAAACTTCAGTAGGATAAAGAAGGTTAATTAACTTAAATATGTTAAACTAATGATTTAAAGCATTTCGATATCGATTGCTAAATGTGTACATACAAAAAAATCGACCTTATACCTAAATATGAGATTACGAAATTCTTCCAAATCTACTGTCGTTATGCCGCCATGGCTTTATATCACCTTCATTACGTTAAAGAAGGTTAACTAACTTAAATATGTTAAACTAATGATTTGAAGCATTTCGTTATCGATTGCTTAATGTGTATATGCAAGAAAATCGACTTTATACCTAAATATAAGATTACGGAATTCTTCTAAATGCACTGCCGTTATGTCGCCATGGCTTTAAGCCAACTTCAGATCATTAAAGAAGGTTTATTAACTTAAATATGTTAAACTAATGAAATGAACCATCTCGATATTGATTGCAAATATGTATATACAACAAAATCGTTTTTATACCTAAATATAAGATTACGGATTTCTTCTAAATGCATCGCCGTTATACCGTTATGGCTTTACGTAAACTTCAGTAAGAAAAATAAGGTTAATTAACTTAAATATTTTAAACTAATGATTTGAAGCATCTCGATATCGATTGCTAAATGTGTAAATCCAACAAAATCGACATTATACCTAAATATAAGTTTACGGAATTCTTCCAAATGCTCTGCCATTATACCAATATGGCTTTATGTTAACTTCAGTTCGTTAAAGAAGGTTTATTAACTTAAATATCTTAAACCAGGTATTTGAAGCATTTCGATATCGATTGCTTAATGCATATATAAAAGAAAATCGACTTTATACCCAAATAAAAGACTACGGAATTCTTCCATATAAACTGTCCTTATGCCGCCATGACTTTATATCAACTTCAATACGTTAAAGAAGATTATTTAACTTAAATTTGTTAAACTAATGATTTGAAGCATTGCGATATCGATAGCTAAATGTGTATGTAAAAGAAAATCAAATTTTATACCTAAACATAAGATTACGGAATTCTTCCAAATGTACTGTCGTTAAGCCGCCATGTCTTTATGTCACCTTCATTACGTTAAAGAGGGCTAATTAACTTAAATATGTTAAACTAATGATTTGAAGCATTTCGTTATCGATTGCTAAAGGTGTATATACAACAAAATCGACCTTATACCTAAATAAAAGATAACGGAATTCTTCTACATGCACTGTCGTTATGCCGTCATGGCTTTATGCCAACTTCCGTTCGTTAAAGAAGGTTAATTAACTTAAATATGTTAAACAAATGATTTGAATCATCCTGCTATCGACTGCTTAATGTGTATATACAACAAAATCGACTTTATACCTAAATATAAGATAACGAAATTCCTATAAATATACTGCTGTTATGCCGCGATGGCTTTATGTAAACTTGAGTAAGATAAAGAATGTTAATTAACTTAAATATGCTAAACCAGTTATTTGAAGCATTTCGATATCGATTGCAAAATGTGTATATACAAGAAAATCGAATTTATGCCTAAATATAAGACTACGGAATTCTTCCAGATGCAGTGCCGCTATGGCTTTATGTCAACTTCAGTTCCCTAAAGGAGGTTTATTAACTTAAATATGTTAAACCAGTTATCTGAAGCATTTCCATATCGTCTGAGAAATGTATATATACAAGAAAATCGACTTTATAGCTAAATATAAAATTATAACATTACGGAATTTTTCTAAATGCACTGCCGTTATACCGTTAAGGCTTTATGTAGACTTCAGTATGCTAAAACATGTTTATTATCTTAATATGTTAAACTTATGATATGAAGCATTTCGGTATCGATAGCTAAAAGTGTATATACAAGAAAAACTACTTTATGCCAAATATAAGATTACGGAATTCTTCTAAATGCACTGCCGTTATGCCGCCATGGCTTTAAGCCAACTTCCGTTCGTTAAAGAAGGCTATTTAACTTAAATATTTTAAACTAGTGATTTGAAGCATTTCGTTATCGATTGCTAAATGTGTATATACAAGAAAATCGACTTTATACCTAAATATAAGATTACGGAATTCTTCTAAATGCACTGTCGTTATGCCGCCATGGCTTTATATCACCTTCATTACGTTAAAGAAGGCTAATTAACTTAAATATGTTAAACGAATGATTTGAAGCATTTCGATATCGATATCTAAATGTGTATATAAAAGAAAATCGACTTTATACCTAAATATAAAATTATAACATTACAGAATTCTTCTAAATGCACTGCCGTTATACCGTTAAGGCTTTATGTAGACTTCAGTATGCTAAAAAATGTATATTAACTTAATATGTTAAACTAATGATTTGAAGCATTTCGATATCGATTGCTAAATGTGTATATACAAGAAAATCAACTTTATACATAAATATAAGTCTACGGAATCGTTCCAAATGTATTGTCGTTATGCTGCCATGGCTTTATATCAACTTCAGTACGTTAAAGAAGGTTAATTAACTTAAATATGTTAAACTAATGATTTGAAGCATTTCGGTATCGATAGCTAAATGTGTATTTACAAGAAAATCGACTTTATACCTAAATATAAGATTACGGAATTCTTCTAAATGCACTGTCGTTATGCCGCCATGGCTTTATATCACCTTCATTACGTTAAAGAAGGTTAATTAACTTAAATATGTTAAACGAATGATTTGAAGCATTTCGATATCGATATCTAAATGTGTATATAAAAGAAAATCGACTTTATACCTAAATATAAGATTACGGAATTCTTCCAAATGCACTGGCGTTATACCGTTATGGCTTTACGTACACTTCCGTAGGAAAAATAAGGATAATTAACTTAAATATGTTAAACTAATGAGTTGAACCATCTCGATATCGATTGCCAATGTGTATATACAACAAAATCGACTTTATACCTAAATATAAGATTACGGAATTCTTCTAAATGCACTGTCGTTATGCCACCATTTCTTTATATCAACTTCAATACGTTAAAGAAGGTTAACTAACTTTAATATGTTAAACTAATGATTTGAAGCATTTCGATATCGATTGCTAAATGTGTATGTACAACAAAATCGACTTTATACCTAAATATGAGATTACGGAATTCTTCTAAATGCACTGCCGTTATTCCGCCATGGCTTTAAGCCAACTTTCGTTCGTTAAAGAAGGTTTATTAACTTAAATATGTTAAACTAATG
>JAPZAG010003521.1:0-10142 GCA_027475135.1 Bactrocera correcta | reverse complement strand
GTGCATGTAGAAGAATTCCGTTATCACATATTTAGGTATAAAGTCGATTTTCTTGTACATAAACATTTAGCAATCGATATCGAAATGCCTCAAATCATTAGTTTAACATACTTAAGCTAATTAACCCTCTTTATCTTACTGAAGTCTACAAATGCTTTAACGGCATAACGGCAAAGCATTTAGAAGAATTACGTAATCTTATATTTAGGTATAAAGTCGATTTTCTTGTAAATACTCATTTAGCAATCGAAATCGAAATGCTTCAAATCATTAGTTTAACATATTTAAGATAATTAACCCTCTTTATCTTTCTGAAGTCTACAAACGTTTTAACGGCATAACTGCATGTAGAAGAATTCCGTTACCATATATTTAGGTATAAAGTCGATTTTCTTGTACATACACATTTAGCAATCGATATCAAAATGCATCAAATCATTAGTTTAACATATTTAAGTTAATTAGCCCCCTTTATCTTACAGAAGTCTACAAACGCCTTAATTGCATAACGGCAAAGCATTTAGAAGAATTACGTTATCTTATATTTAGGTATAAAGTCGATTTTCTTGTATATATGCATTAAGCAATCGGTATCGAAATGCTTCAAATATCTGGTTTAACATATTTAAGTTAATAAACCTTCTTTAACTAACTGAAGTTAACATAAAACCATAACGGTATAACGGCAGTGCATTTGGAAGAGTTCCGTAAGCGTATATACCTAAATATATGGCGGCATAACGACAGCACATTTGGAAGAATTCTATAATCTTTTGTTTAGGTATAAAGTTGATTTTGTTGTATATACACATTAAGCAATCGATATCGAAATGCTTCAAATAACTGGTTTAACATATTTAAGTTAACAAACCTTCTTTAACTAACTGAAGTTAACATAAAGCCATAACGGTATAACGGCAGTGCACTTGGAAGAATTCCGTAATCTTATATTTAGGTATAAAGTCGATTTTCTTGTATATACACATTTAGCAATCGATATCGAAATTCCTCAAATCATTAGTTTAACATATTTAAGTTAATTAACCTTCTTTAACATATTGCAGTTCATATAAAGCCATGGCGGCATGACGACAGTGCATTTTGGAAGAATTCCGTAATATTATATTTAGGTATAAAGTCGATTTTCTTGTATATATGCATTAAGCAATCGATTTCGAAATGCTTCCAATAACTGGTGTAACATATCTAAGTTAATAAACCTTCTTTAACGAACTGAAGTTAACATAAAGCCATAACGGCAGTGCATTTAGAAGAATTCCGTAAGCGTATATACCTAAATATATGGCGGCATAACGACAGTACATTTGGAAGAATTCCGTAATCTTATATTTAGGTATTAAGTCGTTTTTCTTGTATATATGCATTAAGTAATCGGTATCGAAATGCTTCAAATAACTGGTTTAACATATTTAAGTTAATAAACCTTCTTTAACTAACTGAAGTTAACATAAAACCATAACGGTATAACGGCAGTGCATTTGGAAGAATTCCGTAATCTTATATTTATGTATAAAGTCGATTTTCTTGTATATACACATTTAGCAATCGATATCGAAATGTTTCAAATCATTAGTTTAACATATTTAAGTTAATTAACCCCCTATATCTTACTGAAGTCTACAGACGCCTTAACGGCATAACGGCAAAGCATTTAGAAGAATTACGTAATCTTATATTTAGGTATAAAGTCGATTTTCTTGTATATACACATTTAGCAATCGCTATCGAAATGCCTCAAATCATTATTTTAATATATTTAAGTTAATTAACCCTATCTATCTTACTGAAGTCTACAAACGCCTTAACGGCATAACGGCAAAGCATTTAGAAGAAATCCGTAATCTTATATTTAGGTATAAAGTCGATTTTCTTGTATATACTCATTTAGCAATCGAAATCGAAATGCTTCAAATCATTTGTTTAACATATTTAAGTTAATTAACCTTCTTTAACGTATTGAAGTTGATATAAAGCCATGGCGGCATAACGACAGTACATTTGGAAGAATTCTGTAGTCTTATATTTAGGTATAAAGTCGATTTTCTGGTATATATGCATTAAGCAATCGATATCGAAATGCTTCAAATAACTCGTTTAACATATTTTAGTTAATAAACCTTTTTAAACGAACTGAAGTTAACATAAAGCCATAACTGCATAACGGCAGTGCATGTAGAAGAATTCCGTTATCATTTATTTAGGTATAGAGTCGATTTTCTTAAATATATGCATTAAGCAATCGATATCGAAATGCTTTAAATAACTAGTTTAACATATTTAAGTTAACAAACCTTCTTAAACGAACTGAAGTTAACATAAAGCCATAACGGCAGTGCATTTGGAAGAATTCCGTAATCTTATATTTAGGTATAAAGTCGATTTTGTTGTATATACTCATTTAGCAATCGAAATCGAAATGCCTCAACTCATTAGTTTAATATATTTAAGTTAATACAGCTTCTTTAACGTAATGAAGGTGATATAAAGCCATAACGGTATAACGGGAGTCTATTTCGATGAATTCCGTAATCTTATATTTAGGTATAAATTCGACTTTCTTGTATTTACACATTTAGCAATCGATATCGAAAATCTTCAAATCATTAGTTTAACATATTTAAGTTAATTAACCTTCTTTTACGTAATGAAGGTGATATAAAGCCATAACGGCATAACGGGAGTGTATTTCGATGAATTCCGTAATCTTAAATTTAGGTATAAAGTCGACTTTCTTGTATACACTCATTTACCAATCTATATCGAAATGCTTCAAATCATTAGTTTAATATATTTAAGTTAATAAAGCTTCTTTAACGCACTGAAGTTAACATAAAGCCATGGCGGCATAACGGCAGTGCATTTAGAAGAATTCCGTAACCTTATATTTAGGTATTAAGTCGATTTTCTTGTATTTACACATTTAGCAGTCGGTATCGAAAATCTTCAAATCATAAGTTTAACATATTTAAGTTAATTAACCTTCTTTAACGTAATGAAGGTAATACAAAGTCATGGCGGCATAACGACAGTGCATTTTGAAGAATTCCGTAATCTTATATTTAGGTATAAAGTCGATTTTCTTGTATATACTCATTTAGCAATCGATATCGAAATGCTTCAAATCATTAGTGTAACATATTTAAGTTAATAAACCTTCTTTAACGAACTGAAGTTAACATAAAGCCATAACGGCAGTGCATTTAGAAGAATTCCGTTATCTTATATTTAGGTATTAAGTCGATTTTCTTGTATATACAAATTTAGCAATCGAAATCGAAATGCTTCAAATCATTTGTTTAACATATTTAAGTTAATAAACCTTCTTCAACGAACGGAAGATGGCATAAAGCCATGGCGGCATAACGGCAGTGCATGTAGAAGAATTCCGTTAGCTTATATTTAGGTATAAAGTCGATTTTGTTGTATATACTCATTTAGCAATCAATATCGAAATGCTTCAAATCATAAGTGTAACATATTTAAGTTAATAAACCTTCTTTAACGTATTGAAGGTGATACAAAGCCATGGCGGCATAACGACAGTACCTGTGGAAGAATTCCGTAATCTTATGTTTAGATATAAATTCGATTTTCTTTTATATACGCATTTAGCAATCGCTATCGAAATGCTTCAAATCATTAGTTTACCAAATTTCAGTTAATTAAACACCTTTATTTTACTAAAGTCTACAAAAGCCTTACCGGCATAACGGCAGTGCATTTAGAATAATTACGTAATCTTATATTTAGGTATAAAGTCGATTTTCTTGTATATATGCATTAAGCATCGATATCGATATCGATATGCTTCAAATCATTTCTTAACGAACGGAAGTTGGCTTAAAGCCATGGCGGCATAACGGCAGTGCATTTAGAGTAACTGCGTAATCTTATATTTATGTATAAAGTCGATATTCTTATATATACACATTTAGCAATCGATATCGAAATTCTTCAAATCATTAGTTTAAAATATTTAAGTTCATAAACCTTCTTTAACGAACTGAAGTTGGCATAAAGCAATGGCGGCATAACGGCAGTTCATTTAGAAGAACTCCATCATCTTATATTTAGGTATAAAGTCGATTTTGTTGTATATACGCATTAAGCAATCGATATCGAAATGCTTCAAATAACTGGTTTAACATATTTAAGTTAATAAACCTTCTTTAACGAACTGAAGTTAACATAAAGCCATAACGGCAGTGCATTTGGAAGAATTCCGTAACATTATATTTAGGTATAAAGTCGATTTTGTATATAAGCACATTTACCAATCGATATCGAGATGCTTCAACTCATTTTAACATATTTAAGCTAATAAACCTTCTTTAACGAACTGAAGTTGGCATAACGTTATGGCGGCATAACGGCATTGCATGTAGAAGAATTCCGTAATCTTATGTTTAGATATAAATTCGATTTTCTTGTATATACAAATTTAGCAATCGATATCGAAATGCTTCAAATCATTAGTTTAACATATTTAAGTTAATAAACCTTCTTCAACGAACGGAAGATGGCATAAAGCCATGGCGGCATAACGACAGTACCTGTGGAAGAATTCCGTAAACTTATGTTTAGATATAAATTCGATTTTCTTTTATATACACATTTAGCAATCGATATCGAAATGCTTCAAATCATTAGTTTACCAAATTTCAGTTAGTTAAACATCTTTATTTTACTAAAGTCTATAAAAGCCTTACCGGCATAACGGCAGTGCATTTAGAAGAATTACGTAATCTTATATTTAGGTGTAAAGTCGATTTTCTTGTATATACACATTTAGCAATCGATATCGATATCGATATGCTTTGAATCATTCCCTAACGAACGGAAGTTGGCTTAAAGCCATGGCGGCATAACGGTAGTGCATTTAGAGGAATTCCGTAACCTTATATTTAGGTATAAAGTCGATTTTGTTGTATATACACATTTAGCAATCGATATCGAGATGCTTCATTTCATTAGTTTAACATATTTAAGTTAATAAACCTTCTATATCGAACTGAAGTTGGCATAAAGCCATGGCGGCATAACGGCAGTGCATGTTGAAGAATTCCGTAATGTTATATTTAGGTACAAAGTCGATTTTGTTGTATATACACATTTGGCAATCGATATCGAAATGCTTCAACTCATTAGCTTAACATATTTAAGTTAATAAACCTTCTATATCGAACTGAAGTTGGCATAAAGCCATGGCGGCATAACGGCAGTGCATGTTGAAGAATTCCGTAATGTTATATTTAGGTACAAAGTCGATTTTGTTGTATATACACATTTGGCAATCGATATCGAAATGCTTCAACTCATTAGCTTAACATATTTAAGTTAATAAACCTTCTTTAACGATCTGAAGTTGGCATATAGCCACGGCGGCATTACGGCAGTGCATGTAGAAGAATTCCGTAACCTTTTATTTAGGTATAAAGTCGATTTTCTTTTATATACACATTTAGAATCGATATCGAAATGCTTCAAATCATTAGTTTAACATATTTAAGTTAATTAACCTTCTTTAACTATTGAAGTTGAATAAAGCCATGGCGCATAACGGCAGTGCATTTGGAAGAATCCGTAATTTATATTTAGGTATAATGTCGATTTTCTTGTATATACCATTTAGCAATCGATATCGAAATGCTTCAAATCATTAGTTAACATATTTAAATTAATAAACCTTCTTTAACTTATTGAAGTTACAAAACCATGGCAGCATAACGACAGTCATTTTGAAGAATTCCGTAATTTTATATTTAGGTATAAAGTCGATTTTGTTGTATATACACATTTAGCAATCGATATCGAAATGCTTCAAATCATTAGTTTAACATATTTAAGTTAATAAACCTTCTTTAACGATCTGAAGTTGGCATATAAGCCATCGGCGGCATTAAACGAGCAATCAATTTAGGAAGAATTCCGTAATCCTTTATATTTAGGTATAAAGTCGATTTTCTTGTATATACACATTTAGCAATCGATATCGAAATGCTTCAAATCATTAGTTTAACATATTTAAGTTAATAAACCTTCTTTAACGTATCTGAAGTTGGTCATAAAGCCAGGCGGCATAACGGCAGTGCATTTGGAAGAATTCCGTAAGTCTTATATTTAGGTATAAGTCGATTTTCTTGTATATACACATTTAGCAATCGATATCGAAATGCTTCAAATCATTAGTTTAACATATTTAAGTTAATAAACCTTCTTTACTTACTGAAGTTTACATAAAGCCAACAGATAACGGCAGTGCATTTAGAAGAATTCCGGTTAATTTTATATTTAGGTATAAAGTCGATTTTCTTGTATTACACATTTAGCAATCGATATCGAAATGCTTCAAATCATAGTTCAACATATTTAAGTTAATTAACCTTCTTTATTCTACTGAAGTTACATAAAGCCATGGCGGCATACGAGCAGTATATTTAGGTATGAATTCCGTATCTTATATTTAGGTATAAAGTCGATTTTCTTGTATATACACATTTAGCAATCGATATAGAAAATGCTTCAAATCATAGTTAACATATTTAAGTTAATTAACCTTCTTTAACGTACTGAAGTTGATATAAAGCCATGGCGGCATAACGACAGTACATTTGGAAGAATTCCGTAGTCTTATATTTAGGTATAAAGTCGATTTTCTTGTATATACACATTTAGCAATCGATAACGAAAATGCTTCAAATCATTAGTTTAACATATTTAAGTTAATTAACCTTCTTTAACGTATCTGAAGTGCATATAAAGCCATGGCGGCATAACGGCAGTACATTTAGAAGAATTCCGTTAGATCTTATATTTAGGTATAAAGTCGATTTTCTTGTATATACACATTTAGCAATCGATAACGAAATGCTTCAAATCATAAGTTTAACATATTTAAGTTAATTAACCTTCTTTAACGTATTGAAGTTGATATAAGCCATGGCGGCATAACGGACAGTATATTTGGAAGAATTCCGTAGTCTTATATTTAGGTATAAAGTCGATTTTCTTGTATATACACATTTAGCAATCGATATACGAAATGCTTCAAATCATTAGTTTAACATATTTAAGTTAATAAACCTTCTTTAACGATCTGAAGTTGGCATATAGCCATGGCGGCATAACGGCAGTGCATGTAGAAGAATTCCGTAATCTTATATTTAGGTATAAAGTCGATTTTCTTGTATATACCCATTTAGCTATCGATATCGAAATGCTTCATATCATTTGTTTAACATATTTAAGTTAATTAGCCTTCTTTAACGTATTGAAGTTGATATAAAGCCATGGCGGCATAACGACAGTACATTTGGAAGAATTCCGCAGTCTTATATTTAGGTATAAAGTCGATTTTCTGGTTTATATGCATTAAACAATCGATGTCGAAATGCTTCAAATAACTGGTTTAACATATTTAAGTTAATAAACCTTCTTTAACGAACTGAAGTTTGCTTAAGGCCATGGCGGCATAACGACAGTGCATGTAGAAGAATTCCGTAATCTTATATTTAGGTATAAAGTCGATTTTGTTGTATATACGCATTTAGCAATCGATACCGAAATGCTTCATATTATTAGTTTAGCATATTAAGTTAATAAACGCTTTTTAGCTTACTGAAGTCTACATAAAGCCTTAACGGTATAACGGCAGTGCATTTGGAAGAATTCCGTAATCTTATATTTAGGTACAAAGTCGATTTTCTTGTATTTACACATTCAGCACTCGATATCGAAATGCTTCAAATCATTAGTTTAACATATTTAAGTTAATTAACCTTCTTTAACGTATTGAAGTTGATACAAAGCCATGGAGGCATAACGACAGTACATTTGGAAGAATTCCGTAGTCTTATATTTAGGTATAAAGTCGATTTTCTGGTATATATGCATTAAACAATCGATGTCGAAATGCTTCAAATAACTGGTTTAACATATTTAAGTTAATAAACCTTCTTTAACGAACTGAAGTTGGCTTAAGGCCATGGCGGCATAACGACAGTGCATGTAGAAGAATTCCGTAATCTTATATTTAGGTATAAAGTCGATTTTCTTGTATATACCCATTTAGCTATCGATATCGAAATGCTTCATATCATTTGTTTAACATATTTAAGTTAATTAACCTTCTTTAACGTATTTTAGTTGATATAAAGCCATGGCGGCATAAGGACAGTATATATGGAAGAATTCCGCAGTCTTATATTTAAGTATAAAGTCATTTTTCTTGTAAACAAACATTTAGCAATCGATATCGAAATGCTTCAAATCATTAGTTTAACATATTTAAGTTAATTATTCTTCTTTCACGATCTGAATTTGGGATATAAACCATGGCGGCATAACGGCAGTGCATGTAGAAAAAGTTCCGTAATCTTATATTTAGGTATAAAGTCGATTTTGTTGTATATCCCGCATTTAGCTATCGATATCGAAATGCTTAAATATCATAAGTTTAACATATTTAATTTAAATTTAAAGCCTTCTTTAACGTATTGAAGTTGATATAAAGCCATGGCGGCATAACGACAGTACATTTGGAAGAATTCCGCAGTCTTATATTTAGGTATAAAGTCTTTTTTCTTGTTTAAAATGCTTTAAAAAGCAATCGATGTCGAAATGCTTCAAATCACTGTTTAACATATTTAAGTTAAAAAACCCTTCTTTAACAAATCTGAAGTTGGTTTAAAGGGCCATGGCGGCATAACGGCAGTGCATGTAGAAAAATTTCCCTGTAATCTTATATTTAGGTATAAAGTCGATTTTGTTGTATATACGCATTTAGCTATCGATATCGAAATGCTTCATATTATTAGTTTAGCATATTAAGTTAATAAACGCTTTTTAGCTTACTGAAGTCTACATAAAGCCTTAACGGTATAACGGCAGTGCATTTGGAAGAATTCCGTAATTTTTTATATTTTAGGTACAAAGTCGATTTTCTTGTATTTACACATTCAGCACTCGATATCGAAATGCTTCAAATCATTAGTTTAACATATTTAAGTTAATTAACCTTCTTTAACGTATTGAAGTTGATACAAAGCCATGGAGGCATAACGACAGTACATTTGGAAGAATTCCGTAGTCTTATATTTAGGTATAAAGTCGATTTTCTGGTATATATGCATTAAACAATCGATGTCGAAATGCTTCAAATAACTGGTTTAACATATTTAAGTTAATAAACCTTCTTTAACGAACTGAAGTTGGCTTAAGGCCATGGCGGCATAACGACAGTGCATGTAGAAGAATTCCGTAATCTTATATTTAGGTATAAAGTCGATTTTCTTGTATATACCCATTTAGCTATCGATATCGAAATGCTTCATATCATTTGTTTAACATATTTAAGTTAATTAACCTTCTTTAACGTATTTTAGTTGATATAAAGCCATGGCGGCATAAGGACAGTATATATGGAAGAATTCCGCAGTCTTATATTTAAGTATAAAGTCATTTTTCTTGTAAACAAACATTTAGCAATCGATATCGAAATGCTTCAAACCATTAGTTTAACATATTTAAGTTAATTATTCTTCTTTCACGTAATGAAGGTGATATAAATCCATGGCGGCATAACGACAGTGCAGGTAGAAGAGTTCCGTAATCTTATATTTAGGTATAAAGTCGATTTTGTTGTATATACGCATTTAGCAATCGATATCGAAATGCTTCAAATCATAAGTTTAACATATTTAAGTTAATTAACCTTCTTTAACGTATTGAAGTTGATATAAAGCCATGGCGGCATAACGACAGTACATTTGGAAGAATTCCGCAGTCTTATATTTAGGTATAAAGTCATTTTTCTTGTAAACAAACATTTAGCAATCGATATCGAAATGCTTCAAATCATTCGTTTAACATATTTAAGTTAATAACCCTTCTTTAACGATCTGAAGTTGGCATATAGCCATGGCGGCATAACGGCAGTGCATGTAGAAGAATTCTGTAATCTTATATTTAGGTATAAAGTCGATTTTCTTGTATATACACATTTAGCTATCGATATCGAAATGCTTCATATTATTAGTTTAGCATATTAAGTTAATAAACGCTTTTTAGCTTACGGAAGTCTACATAAAGCCTTAACGGCATAACGGCAGTGCATTTAGAAG
>JAPZAG010003520.1:0-10142 GCA_027475135.1 Bactrocera correcta | reverse complement strand
TCGCAAAATGGATGTATCTCTTCACATGCATGAACGTAGCTCTCGACATTGCCTGTTGTACTATTGCAATTTTCATTGACAGCTGCGAAGACCAATAATCCTCAATTGAAGGCAAAATGTTTTAGCCCGATATCAGTAAAATCCCCAAAAATCTTTTCAATATAACCACGTCCAAATGAAAACCAGCGTTGTTCTGGGCTGCAAATCGGTTAATCTCAGTTATGATATAATCCTACACCTCCCCATCATAAAACATTGAGAATAATTGTATTGGTGACAGATCCTTTAGTAACTCACACACATCTTTCTGCATATGGGTCAACGGAGCTGCCTGAGGCGATATATCGTAATGAAACTCCTCCTTTTCTTTGTTCCTGGACCATTTTGGAGTTCCAAATTAACTCACTTGCTTGTAGCTGACTCTCGGTTTCTTTTGAGGTGGACCAGTCGAATCAGCATCCGATTTGGAAGTTGATGGCAAAGCCTCCGGTTGAGTTTCCACAACCTCATCATAAGCAATATCCATATGAATGTTTCGCTCTTTCTCAATTTCCAAAAGCCGGCAATCTCAGTCAAAGCAGTTTGATCTTCATTAATTGCGATGGTATTATCGTCGATTAGTTCTTCATCGGATAGTTCATGTACTTTGGGGTGGGAGTACGTTGACACACTGAACCGGATTTTCGTCATCGCTCCAATTCTCTAAAATATCTTCAATCTCCCTCATTGTTGTTTTCTTTGAACGTGCCATTTTGCAATTCTGAAATTGAGGAACAATACAAACACTCGGAATTACACATCAAACGAAACTATATTCTAATAGATTCTCACCATTTATTTTTCGAAAAACTATAAAAAAAATATTAAAATGTAAGAATATGATAAGCAGGCACAAAGCAAGTCTTTTCTTCTGAACCACACAAAAGAAATGTCAAAGCGCTTTCATTTGGGGGAAAAAATTGACATTTCGCATTTGTATGGGATTTTATGGTATGTGTTCACCGCCAGTGTTCGATTAATCGAACAATTTAATTTTTGACATATCGGGAAAACGGGAAGAGGTAAAAATTTTTTTATGACATGATGATGATTAATCTAAAAATGTACCTTAAATAAAAAAATTTTTTTAAATTTTTGCAGCGCGGTTGGAAATGGGTTAAACATCAAGCAAAGGCAACGGACCCTATTGGTGAAGGTGATTACGTTAATGGATACATAGTATTTTTATTACAAATAAATTTTAGCAACTTTTCTTCCCAACCCAATTTTAATTCTATAATCTTCCCCTTTTTTCCCGGCTATTTATGCAAATATAACAAATAACTGGAAAATGCAGATAGTATCTAAAAGCTTGACAATGCTTCTTGGCCAAAACTATTAAAACTTAAAATAACGGAATTTTTAACAGGAATTTGAAGTTGCAGTATAATTTAAGTGTTTTTGTATAAAATAATAATTTTTTTTTTTTAATTATCAACATTTAGAATTAAAATTAAAAAAAAAGTTTACATAAAATTTTTGTTTCTTTTCTTTCTGAGTTTTTATTTTTTTTAGTTCTAAATGAGAAAATATACGATACTTACGAGTAAATATGTTGTTTCTGGAAATTGAAAATATAATTTACACACGTATTTACGAAAATATTAAAATTTTATTAACTCTTTAATTTAAATACAATTCATTATCCAAAAATGTGTTTTCCTGTTCAAGTTCTTCTGGATAATAGTCCTTGTCGCCCTCGTCGTCATCCATTTTTTCTAAATTCTCAGTCGCACATGTTTCACCGATATCCTCACAGTACAATAATTCCTTTACTTCTAGTGGCAGCGTTAAACGCTTCCTTTGGCGCACACGTGTATGTAAGCGAAGAGATGAAATTAATGGATCCGATGTGTCAAGAGCTCTATGAAATACATCGAAAAGATTATCAATGCGGCTAGTCTTACGTGCATGGTGCAGTCTATCGTTTTTATATATTTTGTTTCGTGACTCAGCTGCATCCCCTCCGAAGTAACCAACAGGAAGTTGTGTATTCTGCATTATTTGCTTTGAGTGAACTATAACTTTATGTACTGTGGGAGTCATTGGCAGCCAGGGGTACTTTGCTTTGATATAATTGACCAGTTTGAAAGAAATAGTCTTCAAATTTATCCAAATTTAGGGAAAATTGACAAGATAAACATATTAATATTATTCTCATTCGAAATATTAATTCCTTGTCTACTCCTTAAATTTTCGAAAATTTATCATATTCCGTAAATGCTCTTCGCGACGTGTTGCCGTCATTTGTGGAAGCACAACCACCTGCTTTCGGAACATCAACATGAAGACTTAGTTCTTTCCACAACTCATTCCGGATATACTCTTTTCTTATCTTAATTGCATTTTTATCTTCCCCCGATCTAATTTGCCAATTCTTTACTTCCATCTTGTATCCTAAATGTAGTATGAACTCAAAAAATCTAATCCAGGAGTGCAGTGGACTAATTCCGTACTTTAGATTTCCATCGATAGGATGAAATTTTACGCTGTTATAATCTGTGACTTTAACAAAGTCAGTTTGGGTTCCATGGCATATTGGACATTTTTGATTTGATTTTGTATCGGTTAAAACATTCAAAACTTTTCCATCTATAACAGTTAAAAACACTCTGAACGTTATTTCGATTATCTTACCAGCTTCGTTTTCAACACGTAAGTTTTCAAGCTCTTGAATTTGTTTATTTAAGTCAGCAGCTTCTCTTGTTATCACTTCCTTAGTTTCACTCGTGTATTCTAATTTTAAAGGCCGACAAAATCTTGTGGACTGCAGAAAACAATTATTTCAAATCGGGGCTCCCGCGCTACTCAAGAGTCTCAAGGGAATCACTGTTGTGGCCAAAAGACATGAATCAGCATTTCGTGATGTACTTTGATCAAGGAAAGATTGCTTATATTGAGATTGACCAGAGCTGCTGTCAAAACCGGAGCTAAATATCATTTCCGTTGATATAAAGTTACCCGTAATTGTCGCAAATACTTCCTTTTGCATCTCTATAATTCTTTTAGCCGTAGGGTTTTAAAAAGCATTTGTAAAGGAACCTTTGCACATTTGTCATCTACAAGTACACCATCGGGTCTGCTTTTACTTTTTATTGCTAATATATGTATTATCGTAGGGTGGATAAATATTAGCGTTACGTTCCTTGCTAGAAATCCGGATAGAACAATACTGGCTCTTCGAAAAATTGTTTTCGAGAAGAAATGCTAACGCTTCCTCATCAGACATTACCATAGGTGCTTTTATATCATCGACATATAGCTTCCTAATCTTGGATGGTCTTGATGGACTTTCGATGGTTTCTTTTAAAACAACTGCCAAATCTACTTGTCCTTCTTTTCGAGCCGAAATTGATGCTGCTTGAACTAACAGATTTGTTTCGTTGTGTTCTGACATCGAGAGCTTTGCTGCTTGTCTTCTCTTACTTCGTTTAGATTTCTCAGAGTACTTAAGTTGCGGGCGTCCAGTTAGTGATAAAATTTTTTCATCTGGGCTTAGTTCTACTGTGCATTGAGTCCCTGTGGAAGTGTTTTCTAAATTTATTTGCTTGTTTATTACAGTTTCTGAACAAAGCCAACCAGAATATTTAATTTTAAAATCATCTAATCTTCTATGACACTTTTCCCACTTTGCAGACAAATTATTGTTAAGCATGCGTGCTTTTTTTTGTCAAAAACTTATAGCATTCATCTGAAATGTTATCGGCTCCACATTTTTGTATAAAATAATTTATTAGTGCGTCCTTATTTTTTCCTTTCTTCTGCTTGGTCAACCAAATATCAAAAAATGCTGAATTCTGTAAACAAATGACGACTGAAAAAAAAATTTACTCAAAACCCGCAAAAAACCGCAAATCGAGATAAACATTTTCAAAAACTAAACACTTCAAAGTAATTTTTGGGTTTTTTAAACTTATGCTTAACACTCCTAAACAAAATGTGTTAAGCTTACTCAAACTTAAAAAATAAAATAAATTCCAAAATGTTAAAGACTTTTGGAAAAAGTTATTTTATTTTTTAGATTATCCAACTTTTGAGTATTATATTTTACAAAATTAATAAACTTACCATCACCTTCGTGTTCCATTTAAACTTTTATTTAACACGCTTTGTTTTCAGCTTTAACAAGCAATTGAAGTAAGCACTAAAAAACACCGAACGCAATTATGTTTACAAATGAAGCAAACAAATTCAACTTCGATGACTCACCGAATAACGGTGAATTGCATATTCTTCTTCTTCTTCTTTACTGGCGTAGACACCGCTTACGCGATTTTAGCCGAGTCAACAACAGCGCGCCAGTCGTTTCTTCTCTTCGCTACGTGGCGCCCAAATTTGGGTATTCCAAGCGAGGCCAGGTCCTTCTCTACTTGGTCCTTCCCAACGGAGTGGAGGTCTTCCTCTTCCTCTGCTTCCCGCGGCGGGTACTGCGTCGAATACTTTCAGAGCTGGAGTGTTTTCATCCATTCAGACAACATGACCTAGCCAGCGTAGCCGCTGTCTTTTAATTCGCTGAACTATGTCAATGTCGTCGTATATCTCGTACAGCTCATCGTTCCATCGAATGCGATATTCGCCGTGGCCAACGCGCAAAGGACCATAAATCTTTCGCAGAACCTTTCTCTCGAAAACTCGCAACGTCGACTTATCGGTTGTTGTCATCGTCCAAACCTCTGCACCATATAGGAGGACGGGAATTATGAGAGACTTATAGAGTTTGGTTTTTGTTTGTCGAGAGAGGACTTTGCTTCTCAATTGCCTACTTAGTCCGAAGTAGCACCTGTTGGCAAGAGTTATCCTGCGTTGGATTTCTAGGCTGACATTGTTGGTGGTGTTTACGCTGGTTCCAAGATAGACGAAATTATCTACAACTTCAAAGTTATGACTGTCAACAGTGACGTGAGTGCCAAGTCGCGAGTGCGACGACTGTTTGTTTGATGACAGGAGATATTTCGTCTTGCCCTCGTTCACTGCCAGACCCATTTCTTTTGCTTCCTTGTCCAGTCTGGAGAAAGCAGAACTAACGGCGCGGGTGTTGAGGCCGATGATATCAATATCATCGGCATACGCCAGCAGTTGTACACTGTTATAGAAGATGGTACCTTCTCTGTTAAGTTCTGCAGCTCGAACTATTTTCTCCAAAAGGAGGTTGAAAAAGTCGCACGATAGGGAATCGCCTTGTCTGAAACCTCGTTTGGTATCGAACGGCTCGGAGAGGTCCTTCCCGATTCTGAATTGCATATTACAACAACAAAATTCATTTTTGGTTGTTTTGGAGCGTTGACTACTAGATTTCAGAAACAACAACATATTTCGGGACTGCAAACATTTTTACTTTTGGTCAACGATATGAAATTTCCGACCATAGTGCAATGTTTCAAGAAAGAATAAAAAATAATGATTTTGAGCTTACTAGAATAAAATTTTCGACGTTATATTTGTTACCAATTCTATAAGCCACTCATTATTCCCGTCCTGCTATATGTGCACAGGCATGGACGATGACGACTGTTAAGTCGAAGTTACGAGTGCTCGAGAAAGGTTCTGCGAAAGGTTTATGGTTCTTTGCGAGTTGGCCACGGCGAATGTCCCATTCGATGGAATGATTAGCTGTTCGAGTTATACGGCGAGATTGACAAAATTAGTTCAGAGAATTAAGAGGCAGCGGCTATGCAAGCTAGGTCAGATCAGGTGGAAAAGACCTGCCTACCCTTGGTATCTCGAATTGACGCCAAAGTGCGAAAAGTAGAAATGACTGGCGCGCTATTGTTAACCACTAAAGAAGAAGAAATTATATTTGTAGTTGCCTATAATATTATAATTTGGTTTAAAAAGAGAAAATGATATGTGAAACATCATTTAATAAATAAAAGTTAGTTCGCCATTATATACAATATATTATATTATGGTTGGCACATCAGTAATGCCATCTTCCGATCGACACTTAACCACGGTATTGACTAAATCGACTAGATTTAGTAAAATTTCGCCGTATAAAAATAACACTTTTTTAGTTCGCCACAGAGGAGATTTGCAGCAAATCTACTCGAAATCTCCTGGTTCGGCTCTGACTTAGCGCCAGCAGTCTGTTACTTTATCACAGCTAATTTACCAAAGATAATTCCCCTGGTAATCGACCTACTAAATCAAAATATCTGTCCATTATTTTCAACAAAAATAAAATAATTAAAACAAGACGACTTTTATAGGAAAATACGACAACAATGTTTCTTTTAATACAAACAGAAAATTGCATATCTTTCAACGCGTTCTTCTCAAAATAGAGTTTCCAAGTCGGTGACTAACATCACACGAAAACGGCTTAATAGACTAATTTTAAATTTTAGCACGAACTTCCTAAATATATTTTTTAGTAATTAATAGAAAAAAATTTTAGTTACCGATAAAGACTATTCTTTAAACGAAATTTTGGCTTAGTGGTCACCGACTTCCTTGACGTTTTCATAATAAAATTTTTTAAAATCTTATGAATAAAGTTCCATTCTGAGATAAAGGCTTTTTAGCTTAATGGTTTAAAAACATATCATGGAAGTAAAAGATACTTTTATAAAGTCTTTCAATATCATAAAAAAAAGTTAAAGTTTCAAGACTAGCACTGGACTATAGCTTCTATCTAACTTACAATCGGAAATAAATT
The DNA here is from genome assembly GCA_027475135.1 of Bactrocera correcta. Lineage (NCBI taxonomy): Eukaryota > Metazoa > Arthropoda > Insecta > Diptera > Tephritidae > Bactrocera > Bactrocera correcta. Next base: position 3,445 of record JAPZAG010003520.1, on the reverse strand, counting down.
TTTAGGTAATAACTAAAACAACTTAGGAAATTAAACCTTCAAGGAACTTTACTTCGTGGTGAAAATGTAAAAAGCAATTTAAGTAAGAAGCAAACAAAACAACTATGGAAAAAGTTAATTAGTATTTCCAATTTTTGCAATAAGATTTAAAGCTTTAAATTTTAGGCATTTAAACCGACCATATGATTCAGCTTGCTTGCATATTTCAATGCACTCTTGCACCGTATAGCTCACCCAAGTGCACAAATATGCGTGAGTGAAGAATTAATAATGAATGCACGTCGCCGGCACCCATGTACACACGTACATATATATGCATATGTACATGTATTTTTTTGGATTATAACACTCACCTGGCAAGTTCAATGACTTGACGCCTGCAGCTTCCTTCCGGCTTTGCTGCATGATCTACCTCACTCTCCACCAGGTCCCTTGTACTATGTGGTTGGCGAAGTGTAGATATGTGTGTAAAGAGTGATGTGTGAATAGACAACTAAATAAAATAAAAAAAAACAACAACACACAAACATACACACATTTGCGAACTTCTCAGCGCGCCCATTACGTGAACGAGATCCTTATATTCACACTTCTTTGAAAAAACATTTCGAATACATACATATAGAACGTGTACAGAGCCCCTCAACTCAATGCTTATAAATTTTAAAGAAAGCAAATGGAAGTGTGGAAAAGACTGCTAAGCAGTAGTCTAAAATACTTCGGAGTAAGATTGGAAGCGAAAGTATGATCTTAATAGCTTTCAGGTATAAATGTTGATGAAACAAGTAAGGAAGGTCTAAGTTCGGGTGTCACCGAACATTTTAAACTCTCGAATGATAAAGTGATAATCGAGATCCCATTATCCGCCATTTATATTTTTTTATTTTGCTGTAAAATTAATTAGATTAGATCAATTTGTCTCCTTTGAGTATTGAATTGTATTTTCATTTTTATGTATGTATTATATAGAGAAGGCATCAGATGGAATTCAAAATATCGTTATATTGGAAGAAGGCGTGGTTGTAGACTGATTTCACCCATATTTTGTACATGTCATCAGAGTGTTAAGAAAATATTATATACCGAATTTCATTGAAATCGGTGGAATAGTTCCTGAGATATGGTTTTTAGTCCATAAGTGGGCGACGCCACGCCCATTTTCAATTTTTAAAAAAAGCCTGGATGCAGCTTCCTTCTGCCATTTCTTCCGTAAAATTTTGTGTTTCTGACGTTTTTTGTTAGTCGGTTGACGCACTTTCAGTGATTTTCAACATAACCTTTGTATGGGAGGTGGGTGTGGTTATTATCCGATTTATTCCATTTCTGAACTGTATATGTAAATGCCTGAAGGAAACGTTTCTGTAGAGTTTGGTTGACATAGCTATAGTAGTTTCCGAGATATGTACAAAAAAATTTTTAGGGGGCGGGGCCACGCCCACTTTTCCAAAAAAATTACCTCAAAACATGCCCCTTCCTAATGCAATCCTTTGTACCAAATTTCACTTTAATATCTTTATTAATGGCTTAGTTATGACACTTTATAGGTTTTCGGTTTCCGCCATTTTGTGGGCGTGGCAGTGGGCCGATTTTGCCCATCTTCGAACTTAACCTTCTTATGGAGCCAAGAAATACGTGTTCCAAGTTTCATCATGATATCTCAATTTTTACTCAAGTTACAGCTTGCACGGACGGACGGACAGACGGACGGACGGACGGACAGACAGCATCCGGATTTCAACTCTACTCGTCACCCTGATCACTTTGGTATATATAACCCTATATCTGACTCATTTAGTTTTAGGACTTACAAATAACCGTTATGTGAACAAAACTATAATACTCTCTTTAGCAACTTTGTTGCGAGAGTATAAAAATATATGTCTATTAAGGTGTCCGTTATTTCCCATATTGATTATTGTTTTGTTTTTTTTGCCAGCGTTCGCCAAATCATTTCAGTTTTTCAGTTTTTAAATTTGAAATAATATCGAATATAAACTAGCTATTTATTTTAGTTTACACATGTACGTAGTTAAATTATACATCAAATAACCAATTTTTATATTATCTGTTACTCATACGTCATGGTGTACTATATAATGGGTTGTTAAAAAAGTCTTGCGGTATTTTTATTGAATCAATTCGTATGACACCCATATATCGAGTTTCTTAGTGACTCCAAGCTTCTTCAAATGGTTTATAACGGTTTGATGACTACTATGTCGATCTATTTCGACCAGTTCAGTCGCAATTTCGACGACAGGCCTTCTTGAGCTTGGCGCATCTTCGACCGCCTCTACACCAGAACGAAAACGTTGAAACCATCGTTGTGCGGGGGAAATGGAAACTGTATCGGGTCCATAAAGTGCACAAATTTTATTGGCGGCTTGAGATGCATTTTTGGCTTTATGGTGTAGTACTGTAAAATATGCCGTGTTTTTTTTATTTTGCTCCATGTTTACGACACTGTAACCCCCGAACGACTTAAAAGAAACGACAATCAATGAAACACGTGTTAGCGCATGAAATGAGCTTTCCAAAAATGTATAGCATGACCCGATGCGACGAACAAAGCTAGAACTACGCGCTTTCAACCTAATATAAAATTATGCGCCTTGGAATATAAAGAAAATTTGTTAATGTTCGTGGTCAAAAACCCAAAAGAATTTTAATTGGTACAATTAAAAACTTTTATTCCTATACCAGATACAACAAGCAAAGATATAACAGCAGAAATTGAAAATGTTTTTGAATACAAAAATGTCACTTATAAATTCGAAGAAGCTAAAACACTTAATGAACTACAAATTTCTAAACATTTCATCTACTTATTAAATTTTAAACATATCAAAAATAGCATTACAGACATTTTTCAAAATGATGAAGAAACTATTTTAAAAAAAAATGCAAATGGCATAAAACTAAACCAGAACGGCGACAACAGAAAAATTAAGTTGAAAAACACTACATTGAATCATTATAACAACTGCACAATTAAGATCCTATACTTAACATGCTCAAATACTAAAATATCATACAATCAAAGATTTTATTATCCAAACTATGATACTCACAATTTCACTAACAAAATTACAATCAACGAACTTGTATTTAAAAAAGAAGAAAAACTAAAAGAAATTAATGAATTAAAATATCACAAAAGTATCTCCCATATTGGAATATCAGTTTTAAGTTTTATTGTGATTGTAATAATAATTTTTAAAATCTTGTAAAATTAAAAAAAAAAAACAATACTATTCAAAATCAGGAGAGTTTTCCATTAAAGGGGGGGAGGAGTGGCACCACACAACAAAATATTGTAAACTGGACAAAATAAAAGATTAAAGAAAATCAAGTAAACATTACAAAAAATAAGATAACAAGTAGAGATAAAGAACATAACATCGTCGGCATTTTTATTTTTTCCCCCGCTCAAACTGCAAAGTTG